>VUQJ01031357.1:1614-12862 GCA_015108635.1 Andinoacara biseriatus | reverse complement strand
TCAACACAATGTGCAGTTTTAAAATGGGTTTGCATTGAAGTCTTCCAGTGCATTAGCTAGTAGTGGTGAGAAGCAAAACGTTTTAACTTACTAATTTCCACAATAATAAGTATTACATATATGCCGAATTTTCTAAAAGACCCTAAAGACTTCTGCCGAACGTCACTCGTACGCAGAAAAACATGCACGTTTACAGATAATCGATGGCAAAAGAAAACCTCCTAAATTTTATAAGCAGCTCTGCCAGCGTCTACTCGCAGTGAGATTCCGCACAGCTTCCGGAGCGTGTTTGCAGCTTTACCATTACTCACCACAGTCACATATACTAGTTTTCTTTCTGCGGCCGCTCCACACATACAACCCACGGCAAAAACACAGAGCACCGCAGCTGGCACCATGTTTCTGCCTGCGTCCCCGGAGTGCTAACCTGCCTCGGCCACCACAGCTAACTGGCTCGATTTCCTTTTTTTTGCGTGGGTTGCCTCGTTGACTGGGTTGGCCCGCTGATGTGACGTAATTGTGTGTCCGCCATATTGGTGGAGGCAAAGCTTTTAATAAAAAATGTTTTTTAATTATTTTTCAGAAAAATAAGAACATAAACAATTTATATATTTACAAACCACAAAGGCGTAATACAAGTAAAACAAAGTTCGAGTGCAAAAGGATGCAATAAAAATAAATAAATACAAATTATATGCTACAATAAAGGATATAACAAGTAAAATTAAATCCAAAATAAAAAATAAAATAAAATAAATAAAAGGGCTAGGGTTTAGTTTTTAAATCGAATTCTTCGGTTAAAGAAAACAGTTTAAGGGCATTTTTATTGTGCATTCTTCTAATAGCTTTGAGCTATTACAGAAAGTCATTATGAAAAGCATGAAAGTTAGGCTGGTGGAGGCAAAGCTGCACTGTGAACTAATGCATGACTGAACTTCATAAAGCCCCTTTTTTACAAAGTTATTTAAGTTGATGCGTTCACACATTCAAATATGCACTAATATATACTAGGAAACTGTTAGGCACAAAAAATTGTTTTCAAAAAGTTAGAATGGCCAAATACGATCAAAAACAATTCATCACTCTCACCTGTGAAAGCTAATCCAATGTGATCCCGGTTTGACTGTAAAATGGTTCAAAAAACTCCACACAGCACCAGAGTGCAGCGTCTCTCTCACGTTCTGTTGGCCGCTTTTGCCTCCTCCAATATGGCGGCGACCTTGACGTACGACTAGCGCTCAATACGGCATCTACGTATACGTGTCTATGGTGTCAAGCCAGCCAGCGAAACTCGAGTAGTAATAAAATGAAGTGTAGCCATTTTTAAGAAAAATAAAATTACAAAGAGGAAGCGTAAAGATGAACTGATTTCTGCTATTTTCTTATTAATTTCGAATAAAAAATGTATATTTTCACCCATATTTGCCTCTTTTTTATTTTATTTTATTATTTATTTTATTTTGAAATTACACAACTTGTAAGACTGAAAAGATAAACGGAAGTGACGGAACAACCTGTCCGAAATACAATAAAAATGCAGCGATACCGGTTCATCTGGAGAGCTTTACCTTAATTTCTGGGAACTTATCTAAAATCCACTATTCTATATGTATAAAGAATGCATTAATCATGGGGATATGTCTTCTACAATGAAGCACGGTATCGTCTCTCATATCCCCAAACCCGATAAGGACCTGTTAATAATTGAGAATTGTTGCCCTAACAGACTAAAGATAGGCCTTGATACTATAGTTGCTGAAACCCAGACAGGCTTTATGAAAAAACGTCATATTAGCAATAACATCAGATTAATTCTGGATTCAATTGATTATGCTAATGAGATAACGTGCGACGCATCTTGTTTCTCGACTTTTATAAAGGCTTTGACACAATTCAACATAAATTTATTTGACGTTCTCTTAAAACATTCGGTTTTGGTCAAATGTTTGTTGACATTGTCGAAATGTTTTATATTAACATCTCTGTGATAATCAATGTGAATACGTCTAAAAGAATTAATAAAGGTGTTCGTCAAGGCTGCCCTATTTCACCCTTTCTATTTATCTTAGTCACTGAATTATTGCCAGTTTATGTCTGTGCACAGTTTTCCTGTTCCTTACTCTGAATTTAATAAACTTCAGATACCCAACATTACGCATTTTCTCTCAAAACTTAGAAGTCTCCTATTGAATCCCTTAAGTTGATAATAAAAAGAGCAATATATTTAATTACCAGGAATATTTTCCCGATACCTCTGATTAAAATAGGATTTTGCATTATTGCATTGCCTCTCCTTAAAATATGTATGTCTTCTTGATTAAACTTATTTTGTCGTTCTCTCGCAATGGACACACTGGAAATCATATACTGTTGTTTTTGATTTACTGTTCTTAATGGAAAACCTGTTTGTTTTGTATATTGTTATTCAATAAAAATTTATTTTAAAAATGCAGCGATACTACCTAGTTAAATTTATACAAATTATACGTATTATATTTTTAGTAATATAGATAGATTATACAATATTAAAATTATAATACCTTTTATTTACGATATACATTATCACCGTTGGGTTGCAGCGTTCCTTCACAGCCACTAGATGTCACTGTTGTTCTTAGTGCAAACAATCTGACACGTTAGTCTGACAGGAGGCCTCCACTGCTCTGCAGAATTACATAAACTGCAAGGTGTCAAGGTGCTTCAGGATACTGTTGACATAAAAAAAACTGCCTTACTTTTATTGCATTACATACATGGTTTGTGTAACAGTCCTATAAACACATGCTATTAGATTGTGTAATAGCCATATACATATACCATATACTAATCATCTGTGTATTACTGGGATACTTGTTTAATCCGTTTAAGAGCAGAAACCCCACACGTTAATTAAAAGCTAATAAAGTTATATATGAATCAACAACAATTTTAAGGCTTATTAACTGACTTGATTTATTTATTGAGACAGATATATTAAAGGACAAAGAAGCTGATCGTATCTTTGTGCGTACATAATTACCTTAACTGTTCACCTTTCATTGTCTTACAGGTAGCACAAGGCACTAGGTCATTCTTGCTTTACGTGAGCATCAGTCAAAGAGGTATTAAAAGATCAAGCTGCATGTGTGAAAAAAAACTTTTGCCTTTATGTGTTGCAGAGCAGTAAATATAGAAAGCTTTTCATGGCTGACCCGTTTGCCTGAGCCTCAGCTCAAAGCTCAAAGATGTTTACACACCACTCACTGATACTCAGAGGAGCTGGAGAGCTTTAATTACCTTTTGTCATCACCACAGAAACTAAAGTCAAATGGTTGTTAAAAGTCAAAAGGAAACAAATTAGAATTACACATTACATTTAATTTTCAAGATTTTTGTAAATTGCCTCATGGTGCCACCTTATAATTAATGTTAAGTCTTCTTTGAGCAGTCTTGTAGGTATATATACACAGCTACAAGAGCATTATGTGCATGTTTTACCCATCCTAACTGCATGGCTTCATGTTTAACAAAGCACTTATGATAATAAAGATCTCTTCCTGTTAAAAGAGAGTTCTTCCTTCCCACTGTCACCAAGTGCTTGTTCATAGGAGATCATGTGATTGTTGGGGTTCCCTCTTTAATATTTTACAACATTTTACAATATAAAGCATCTTGAGGCTACTGTTAATGTTACTCTCAGAAACATTAGTTTCATCTTTAACAATATCATTGTTTACTATATATTACTATATTAATGTGACATCAATGTTTCATGTTTAAATATCACCATGATTGGCTGTTAAAAACTCCAAAATAATCCAGTAAGTATTAAATAAGTGGCCCTTGAGTTCTGGACCATTAGAAGTAAATTAACCAGGTGGAAAGAGTCCCCAAATATCCCGCTGTGTTTACTGGTATCATACCCTGCTTTCATAACAAAACAGATTGTTTTACATGAAATGAAAGTTGCTGTCTTAAGATGTAAATAGAAAATGAAAGAGGAGGGAGTTAAATGTGCACACCACACCTTTGGCATGAAGTAATCATGGGTGGTATTAAAGTTTAGTTCAAAGGGAGACCTATCACATGCTACAACTTGTTTTCACAGGCCACATGGTGACAGGACCTTTGACAGTTTACCCAAAGTTCACTTTTTGAAGTTGTCTACAGGGAATTATTATAAAACAGACAAAACATCCAGGGCACCAGTGCTTAATTGTGTTACTCTGCGTCACTGATATTAAACTGGACCCAGTTTTGCTACTATATCCTGTTATTTCGAGGCTCAAAGTGCAACAAAAACATGATTTTGGCTTTCGGTTATGACACTCAGAGTAAAATTGGTTTTATTTTAACAGAGCTTATATGTGTTTTTCAACCCTGAGAATTCCATGTGGTGATCTCCTGTACCTAAGAAGTTTTGAGAGCTCAAAAATGTTCCAGGGAATGTGCTATGATAATATAGACAGAAGACACCAGAAACTGTATGAAGGCCAAAAAACACCCAAATTAGTGCTTTAATAAAGCCAGTACACATCACCCCATCACCAGCAAAACAATATTTGCCACCCTTCCCTTCATGTTGTTGCCAGCACTGTGCCTCTTTCCCAGTTAAATGTCAACAACAATCTGTTCATTTGTTTTGCCTGCAGCTGTTTCTGTGGTCAAATTTGTCCCGGTGGAGGCGTTTATCTTTTCGCTCATAACTCAGATTATAGGTGGCAGCTAATGCTGAAAACACATGCAGGAAAATAAGGAAATCTCACTCACTCATCGACAACAATAACGATGTGAACAACAGTGATTGGAGGAGGCAGGATTAGCCTTAATCTAAAGCATTTATGTGTTTGTTTAAGGAGGCAGATTATGCTCATTGAGAAGAGGGATACTCTCCCGTCACAGTCACACCTCAGAGATGGAGGTGTAATCTGCTGGAGATTGTAAAAAAAAACCCAAAAAAAAACAATCCCAGGGTATTGCTGCATTGGGATTGACTCGACCAATGATTATTAAGATCACAAGAAGAATTACTGACATAATTACCAAGATGATCTGATGAACACATGTCTGCAAGCTTCCTTCTGTCATCTGATGGGCCCTTCACAGCCTCATGCTCGTAATGTAAACATGATGTAGGCGGATGTGGGAAGAGCTGCTGCACAGTGAGCCCGAGCAAACAGATGATGGCAGCGTTGCTGCAGCTTGTGCTGAAGTGTTTACTTCTTACTCTTCTCTGTCAAATGGCTGTTTTTCATTCAGTGTGAACATTTTGGAAATAAAGCGCAGCATAAGCATAAAGGAATACCAAACCCCAGGCTTTAAAAAAAAAACCCTCCCCCCTTTTTCTGCTTTTTGCCTTTCTCTCACAGAAAAAAGGCCCCTTTTCAAATAGATAATCACCCTAATTAGCACCAAATTTAGCTGGAGAGTTGGATGTGAACATAAATGGTGAGGTGCTCAAATAGGAAACACGAGGTTTCAGTTGGAGAGGAATACCCACAGGTATAAAAATAGGCCACAACACTTCTTATATAACAAGTGGGACATCGGGGGTTGTTTACAGCCTTCCCTGCTTGAGAAATAAAGGGTTTACAATCCAGCATTATGTTGCACATTTCAAATCCTCATTAATCCTAATGGGCTCAATTGGCCTGCACAATCAAACCGAAAGCACCGACAAGAATATGTTTGGAAATGAAGCATCATTCCCACATAAACAGGAATTCACGCTCCTCAATGGACTTGTGGTATTTTCGTTTTCTACGCGCGCGCGCGAGAGCTGTTGGAGAAGCGGGGAGGGGGGCGGGGTTTGCTCGCTTTGAATAACTGACGCAGCCAACGGGCGGCGACGTTTTGCGCTAACGGACAGGCACGGCCCCTGCAGGACGCGCCGCCTCCCTATGACTCCGTGTTTTAGTCTGTTTTTAGAGCAGCAGCGTCACATGTTGTTTTTCTCCAGGATCAGCGCAGTCTGGTCCCCACTGCACTGTTGCTTCTGCCGTGGCGGACAGCGGATATGTTCTGCAATGGATTAGGGTTTGTTTTTGTTTGTTTAAAAAACGGTTAGTATCATATATTTATATAGAATTTATTTTTGCTGGGAGTTTAGGGGGGAAAAAAAGGAATTTGCTGATCTGGACTTGAAAAGAGAAGCTGAGGAAAAATGGCAAGTCCTCCGGCGACGGGAGGACACCTGTTATCTAATGGGACGAATGGGGTGAAGAAGTGCGGGTACCTGAGGAAGCAGAAACACGGACACAGGCGATTTTTTGTGCTCCGGGAGCCGATCGAAAGCTGCCCGGCCCGGCTGGAGTATTATGAGAGCGAGAAGAAATGGAGAAACAAGTCCGCCGCAAAACGGGTCATAACTTTGGACTCCTGTCTGTGCGTAAACAAACGCGCCGACGCCAAACACAAGCACCTCATCGCCCTCTACACCAAGGACGAATACTTCGCCGTGGCTGCAGACAACGAGCAGGAGCAGGAGAGCTGGTACATGGTTTTGACTGATTTAATAGCTGAGGGGAAAGTGTACGACAGCCCTGCTTCCACGTCCTCTCTGGTGGGCTTTGAAGAGACCAGTTACGGACTCCTCACTCCTGCAACACCTGCCTACAAGGAGGTATGGCAGGTCAACTTGAAGTCCAAAGGTTTGGGTCAAGTGAAGAACCTCACTGGAGTGTACAGGCTGTGTTTGTCCAGCAGGACCATCAGCTTTGTGAAACTGAACTCTGAAACAGCTGCTGTCAGTTTACAGCTCATGAACATCAGGAGATGCGGCCACTCAGACAGCTTCTTCTTCATAGAGGTTGGTCGCTCCGCAGTCACTGGGCCCGGGGAGTTCTGGATGCAGGCGGAGGACTCGGTGGTGGCGCAGAACATCCACGAAACCATCCTGGAGGCCATGAAGGCCATGAAGGAGCTGTCCGAGTTCAGACCGAGGAGCAAAAGCCAGTCTGCTAGCACTAACCCCATCTCCGTACCCACAAGGCGCAACCTCAACAACCTCCCTCCGAGTCAGACGGGCCTTGTGAGGAGATCCAGAACAGACAGCATGGCAGCCACGTCCCCAGGGAGGAAGGTCACGTCCTGTCGAGTAAGAACTTCCAGTGAGGGAGACGGAAGTGTGACCCGGCCTGTGTCCATGTCCATATCTGTGAACGGGAGTCCCACCAGTCCTAACTCTGGGAATCACCTCAGCAGGTCCCACACCCTCAGCAATGGGCGCACCTGCAGGATGCTAGAATCAACTTACAACCTCCATCACAGCCGCTCGATGCCAGTGTCCAACTCCCCTCCTGCTGCCTCCAGTCCCATCAGCATGTCTCCTCGAGGGGGGGGCAGGATCTGCACCCCTGACAAAGTTAGGCGCCCCTTCAGCTGCAGCGCCTCCATCTCGGGCTCTCTCAGTGACACCGGCTTCATGCTGTGCGATGATTACAGCTGCAGCCCAGGTGAACCCAGGTTCCTCCCCCTGACTCGCAGTGACACCCCCGACTCCCTGTCCAGCACTCCTCCTTCACGTGACACCAGCGACCCTTGTGGCTACATGATAATGGAGGGAGCAAATGGGAGCAGGTGTGGCAACGGGGGCGAGGGTCTGGCTTACAGGAAGCGAACTCACTCCCTCACCACGCCACGCCAACAGAGGGTGGTGGCCCCGCTGTCCTCGGCCTCTCTGGATGAGTACACCCTCATGAGGATGGCCCACGGACAGAACTCCCACTCTGCCTCACCCAAAGTGTGCTACCCTGAGGATTACGGCGACGTTGAAATCGGTTCATCCAGGAGCTCCAGCAGTAACCTCGGAGACGATGGCTATATGCCCATGACGCCAGGTATAGCACCTCAGTGTGGAAAGGCAGACAACTATGTGCCCATGAGCCCCATGTGTGTCTCAGCCCCGAAGCAGATTGTGAACCCTAGGGTGCATCCTCAGGTGGCTTGCAGTGGCGGTTACAAGACCAACTCCCCTTCCTCCAGTTCTCTCGAGGACAACGGCTACATGAGAATGTGGTGTGGCTCTAAATCCTCCATTGAGAGCCCAGATAGACATGGTGAATACATGAACATGTCCCCTGGAAACCCACCTCCACTCCAGACCCCACCTGATTACTGCTTGGGCCTACTGGCTTCTGAACCTACATCAGTTAGGCCAGCCTACCAGACCGGCTCCCTCACGCTACCTGCTAAACTGCAGGCCTCCAAGAATGAAGATAACAACCAGTATGTACTGATGAGTCCCCAAAGTTTGAGGCAGAGGCCTGGTGAGTCAGACTATTATTCAGTGATGCAGCCCAGTGCGGCTCAGACCTCACCGCTCTGCCCCTCAGCACCCTCTCCAGTCAGACACAGCCGAGCTGAGAGTCTGGCCTACAGAGGGAGGCTGGGCAGACCTAACAGGCTGTCTCTGGACACCCTGAGGACCCTGCCCAGCATGAATGAACATCCCCTCCCTGGAGAGCCCAGGAGCCCCGGGGAATACATTAACATCGACTTCAGTGGCGCCAGATTCTCCCCGGCCTCTGCTGTATCCACAGAGAGGCAGTCTTCATCACTGGCCTCCAGTGGCGGGGGCCCAGGGAGGTCATCTCTGGCAGACTACATAAACCTGGAGCTAGGATCACACTCACCAAAGGACGCTGACACTCCTGCTGAGCGCTTGGACACACTGCCAGAGCTAACCTTGTGCTCCTGCTCAGAGGAGGATGGAGTATACCATGTGGATAGTGAGAAAGACTCCCAGGGCCTCAGTGATGAGGTGAAAAATGATTACACCGAGATGACGTTTGGGATGACCAGCTCGCCCCCGCAGCTTGTACCTCAGAATGCAGCAAGGTGTGTATCTGTCTGTGCTGTTTTATCACTAATTATCATTTATTTAAAACATCTGGGTGTATGTGTTGGTAAAAATGTTGATTGTGAGACGGTAGAAAAAAGAAGCAGGTGGCAACGAAACATCAATTAAATGTATTTGATATTTTAGCTACGGTGACATTTTTAGTTACTGATTTCCTCATTTGTCTGCTTCTGTTTTCCAGTAGCCAGAGCAGCAGAGAGAAGATGCTCTCTATGGAGGACCAGGAGATCCCAGAACACATTGGGGTCTTTCTGCTCGGTGCAACCTCTTCCTCCACAGTGGACCCTGACTGCTCTGCCAAGGTCATCAGGGCACATCCGCAGGGACGCCGGCGCCACAGCTCTGAGACCTTCTCCTCCACCGCCACCGTGACCCCAGTCTTCACATCCTTCGCTCGCGGTGATGCAGTAAAGAGGCACAGCTCAGTAGAGAACATCTCGTCCCGAAGCAGCGAGGGCTCCGACGAGGAGTACGGCAGCCCCGAGAACCAGCAGAGCTCGGTGGGCTACCCCAACAGACTCAACTACATTGCCTTGAACCTGGAGAAGTGCGAGGACCTGGTCGGCTTCAAACCTGCCAGCAGCTGCAAAGGGGGCATCAACGGATTGCACAGCTCACCATATGTCTGTTTGGGATTCAAGGAGGCTGCAACCACTGCTAAAGGTGGGTGAGGTTTATATAAGATGTGTTACTGCTCCAATAAAATGTGAAAGGCCTCTCTTTAATTGAAAAGACAGCAGTACTACACAGTTGTCAAATTTGTGAGAAAAAAACATGAGTGAAGTTTTGTATTTCCTCTAGATTCAAATTCCTACTGGCTCTTCAGTAGCTGATGCTGCCTTCAAGTGCTTCTTCTAAGCTTCTACTTTTGAGTGCCTCCGTGAGCAGTTAATCTTTTTTGTGCTTAAATGGCAGAGTGCTGCTGGGTGTCTGAGTGTCCAAATAAAGAGAAGCAAGGCAGCAATTTTTTAAAGTTTCTTTTAATTGCTTTTAGAATCCTTAACAGATAGGGTTTCCGGTATTTCCCACAGCATGTGAACGCAACATGAGGGTGCTGTGAAACGTGACTAGGCTGAGGGCTGTGAAGTAAACAAGCACCATGACAGAGCAGGATGCTGCCTTGCTGCTGCTGTCGTGGGCTGAAGATTCCAGAAATACAACCTCAGAGTTCCACCGACGCGTATGAAAAATGGAAGTTTTTGCCAAATGAACAGAAATAACAGATTAGAGGTTCATTCTAAACCTCCTGCAAAAGCTCCACAGCAACTCATAAGTCAGAGACATTAAATATTTGTTTGTTAAGTCTATGGAACTTGTTTACTGTGGCAGGTTATTAGCAGTCGTGCTGTTGTCGATGCCACGGGAATCACAGTGGAGGCTTCCTGTCAGTCGTAATGTCTCTCTGAGCCGCAGGCATTTCCGGCTGTTGTTTTTCAGTTGGGTAGGCATTAGGATGTGTTGCACATCGATGTGACCTCTATAGACCCCTTCTTCCCACCATCCAGTGATCAATGCTGCGTCCCAGTATACCCCAGTGAGCAAAACAAAAGCCCCAGTGTGGAGTAGCAGACGACAGGATTGTGGGGGTAGCAAACATAAGTGCTATCCCCTCTGACTGCACGGTGTTGAGTTTAAAGCTAAATGACCCTCTGACCCCCATGCTTCCGTCTGAGACATCCGGCTCATATGTGCTTGTGAGCACGTAGAGGTCAGAGGGGGTGGAAGGATGTTGTACCCCCAGTGTGAGGGCCAGTGTAAGTGGATATATGTCTGTGTGTGTGTCCTTGTGGGCAGTGCCAAGGGGGAAAACAACAAAGCAGGGCCATCAGGTAACTGGATGTCATGCTCTGCATTCTTGGCAGAGCTGGTTTGAAAAGTTGCTGTGAGAGGGGGTTTGTTTTTGTCCCGGCTCCAGGCCGTTTGAATAGAAGGTGGCTTTTATTTCACCACAAGAGCCCCGGTGTGTGTGTGTGCGCGCGTGTGTGTGTGTGTGTGTGTCTGTAGGTTTCATTTTTAGGATGTAGAAACAGAAAAAAAATTCTATGTTAAGTTATTAGTATTTATAGAGTCAGTGGGGTAAATAAAGTGGAATGTACCAACACTGAGGCACCCCCCCACTACATGGAAAATCAGCTTTTTTCCCCAGAAGCGCCTTAATTTATGCTCTTTAAGCTCGCAACTGCACGCAGTCTTTGACAGTGACATGTTTGTTTTTATCTGTGTTGGCTCACACGTGTCCTGTACTCATGTTTTTGATGAGTGCTAATATTTTACAGCACTAATAAAGCTCTGAATTGACTAGTGAGAGGGCGGGAAATAGTCGTGAACATACATGTGGACTCGAGCACGTACACATAGGGTGTTTTTTTCTCTCTCTTGCTTTTTTTTTTTTTTTTTTCCAGTGGTGTA
>VUQJ01031350.1:0-11291 GCA_015108635.1 Andinoacara biseriatus | reverse complement strand
GTACACACACTCCTGCATTTTTTCTCACATTTGTTTACAAAGCCAAAGATTTTTTTTGCTCTTGATTTTTGCTCTCTATCTGATTTCTTCTGAGAATTGTTTTCTGTTCTTTTTATTGCATTATAACTATTTATCTGTCCATGTGACGTCCCCATGTATAACTATGCTGATGTCCACGTGTCACTGGCTGTTTTTAGCAGCCACAATAGCAGCCTTATAAGAGTAGAATAACCTGTTTTGCACCAGAAGTGCAAATATAACCCTTGATTTTCAATAATTTATTTTGTGCAAATTATCTAGTATCATATCAGTATCATGGATCAGTTGTAAAGGTCCTTTAAAGCTTATGGCTTTACTGGAATGACCCATCTCTATACTTCAGATCAAAGAAAAAAGTTTAATGTTTCTGCACTTGTACAGCATTAATATGTATAAATGTGATATTATATGATAGATTTATATTAAGATATTGTGTTAATTCTGTGGTATAAATCTATAACTGTGGGTCAGAGCCCATAGGCAGCACGCTGGAAATGTCATTTAAAAAG
Organism: Andinoacara biseriatus; assembly: GCA_015108635.1. Lineage (NCBI taxonomy): Eukaryota > Metazoa > Chordata > Actinopteri > Cichliformes > Cichlidae > Andinoacara > Andinoacara biseriatus. The sequence continues at coordinate 10,743 of VUQJ01031350.1, read as the reverse complement.
GCAAATTCATTAACATTTTATTGATTTTATACTTCTTGTTGTACCATATAATGCACAAAGAATAAATAACAACTGAATAGCGATACAGGAAGCTGTCAGACACACATTAGCTGTTTGCAGCATCTGGAGACAGAATCGCATACAAGCCATTAACATACTCACTAAATTATTAAGACATTTTATGTGCAAATATGTGCAGAGTGCCAGCTGTAAATGTGCTGAGACTGGGTAGCAATGAAGCCTCTCACTGTTAATATATTGTAGACAAAAACAAGTTGTTTTTTTTAATGGGATTAATAAAAGTATCTATAAAGAGGCACATTTTTGCAGCACACTGACTGTTTCAATGTTGTCACGTTGTAATGTACAAATTCCTGGGAGGTGACATGAATGGCGAATGCTTTGAGATAACAGAGTAAGAGATGTAAGTGATGAAGCAGCAGGACATTTGGCAAGTATCCATGTGAATGTGCCCGGTGACTTTCACCTTTAAAAGGACACAACCACAGTGTGAAATTCACTCCATCAGTTAAACTGGTCCCCAGGCTGGCACTGTGTGTGTGTGTGTGTGTGTGTGTGTGTGTGTGTGTGTGTGTGTGCGAGGGAGCAAAAGGTCTCACTGATTCTGAAGTCAAGCTGAGACTGCACAGCACTCTGTTTGCAGTGCACAGACTCAGATGTGTTGTGGAGCTGTTCTCTGGTGATGACTGCGATTGAACTGAAACGATACACACAATGTGGTGTATCATTAATGTATCAAAGCCTTGCTGTGTGAGACTGTGCATTGTACAAAAGATGTGTGGTTGGCTTCCAGTCAAAAGTGGGACAGTGTGATTTGAAATGCTCGATGTTTTCTTTTATACTTTTCATTTCCTCTCTGACAGCGACGCGTTTCTCACATTTAAAAAGGAACAAAAAAACGACTTTCCAGTTGTAAATGTTTGTTTCATACATGAATCTTCATTATAGGATCTCCTTACTTTAGAATACTGTTTATGTAAGTTTTGCCTGATTCATATTTGACCTGTTAAGATCCATCAGGTAATGGATGGCAGCCTGTGTAGTGTTGGGGTGGGATTTGTTTTAGCCACATGCTAATGAAACAGGACGACGGTACAAATCACTCTAAAAAACATGAATCTATAAAACCGGGGTAGACCCTAGTCCTAACCTCTGACCTTTGATAGGTCACCAGTGACCTGGTGGATGTTGAGGCTAAATATGAAAAGAAAATGGATACTTTTGTAACCATAACCTTAACTCAGGCCTTTATGTTCGAGCCATATAAAATGAGCACTCCTACACGCGGCTTGTTTAATGTGGCTGCAGCCCAGGAGGCGCAGCAGGGCGCCTGCTGATTGGAAGGTTGGTGGTTCACTCCCTGGCTGCTCCTGTCCTTGGGCAAGTTACTGAAGTGTGTGAATGAAGCATGTTGTATGAAGTGCTTTGAGTGCTCACGTGCAGCAGAAAAGTGCCATATAAGAACCATTCTGTTCATTGAAGCTCGTCCTGTGGTATATAATGCCATTTAGTCCCCACAGAGTTTTCAGAAATCTGAGAAAATCTCATCTGCAGACACTCAATATTTGCCCAAAAATGTCCACAGAAACTAATTTAACTGTGAGACTAATTGCCTTTAGATGCTTCGTGACCTGCTGTTTGGGCCTTGATAAGGTAAATACGCTTCTTTTCAATGAAAGCACATTTTTCTCCCTTTGCTTATTTCTACTTGAGTTTCTACTAAGTCTGCAGATGTCCAAGCTGTGTCCATCACTGTCTTCTGATGGACATTATGTCAATTGTGAATTTGTGAAGCAAACAGAAAGCTTGTCTTATTATATTAGTATAATCAAATGCAGATAAGTATCACAAAATGAGTCTATTAAAATAAACTGTGGTTGAATTGCTGTTTTGCATCTTTTCAAATATTTCTTTGCTTTGCTTGTTTGTGACTCTCAGTGTGGGTTATCTCTGTTTCCAGCTCTCAGAGCCTTCACACATCATCATGCTAAACAAGGCCAATTCTAACCCATATTCATCAACGTAGCTGAAGGCGACATTTAGGAGGAAAGTACTTCGAACTGTTGTGGAGGTAAAAGCAAACACAAAGATGTCTTTATCTTTATTGAAGTAAGCATCAGTATTCACTTACATGGGAACTACTTGGCCTTAAACAAAGTATTCATATTGACTAACATATATTGACTAAACTATCAGCGTGTGCTTTCTTATGCGTCATTCTAACACAAAGAAACGAGGCTGTGACGATCCAAAGTACATCTTCTGCCAGCTCAGCATCATTAATCACCCTTTGATAATTAGGGGCACAATCACTTGTAAAGTGTAACAGAAGGATTTTATTACTGAAGATGAGGAAATCAGTGATCAGAAGCACGTCGAGTAAAGTTGTATAATAACTTCAGTGGATCTTAAAGAGCTTTTATCCAGGCAGACTAAATAATTCATCAGAGTGATATTAGTGTTACGCTGGCTTTGATTTAGACTTCAGATTTGGGGCCATGTTGGGAATTTGGAAGACAGCAAAGCTGTACATAAAAGATGTACACATCCATCAGACAAAGCCCTTTAATTAATAGCAGTGGTTCCCAAACTTTTTCCATCCAGCCCTACTTCGAAATGTTTTCATACCCCACACAAAGGAAGGTCGGGGGGGGTGGGGGTAAACAAAGTTTTTAGGGCCAGGGTTTTTTTTTTTTGTTTGTTTTTTAAAGAAATCTCTAGAAAAGTATTTCATATATGAAGCTAAAATTTCTTTGGACCTTAAAAACTTTGCGTAACTCTGAGATGGTCAAAGGCTCTAAGAATTTGCTGATTTGAGATGGAACGACTCTAATATGTTGGTGGTTCTTTTCCTTTTATAATGAGTTATAATAAAGTGCTAAATCAGTCTTCGTCAACAGAAACTTCAGGTTTCAACAAATCAGATGTTAAGAATAATATGCAAAACATTTCTTATCAATAATGCAATCATTTACTTCCACTCCCAAAGTTTCTGCACAGGCAACATCTATAAAACCAGTAAATAGTTGTTCCAACCTCAGAGGGCTTTTAGGTGAGTTTTCCTGATTGGGAACAAATATTTCTAGTCAGTCCGTCACCAAAGGAATGCTCTAGTAGTCCTCGTGAGCGACTCTTTTGAATATGAATTTAATCTGCTGGCTTGGATTATTAAATAATGTATGGGGGTGTATTAAAGAGAAGTGCAATGCAGTTGAACCAGTTGCCTTGTGCATCGTTGCTCATTGGTACAAATTAGCAGCAGAGTTGAGTGACGCTCCTCTATCGGGTCCATTAAGACGTCAGTGCCAATGAATGGATCATTTTGCCTAAATGTATGCTACACTGGAGTGAATGCAGTCCCTCTGTCCCCAAATAGTCCCACTGTCAGACTAACACTGGGCTCCACACTCCGTCCAGCTCTGAATAATAAATGTCAGGATCAAAACAGTAACTGAACAATGATTCCAATTTACCAGCTTTAAAAAGCACATTTACAACAAAAATGTTTTCGGTGTCTTTGGCTAGTTCTCACCTTCTTAAACTCGACCATTTTGACTGGCAGCTGTAGCTGATCGCTGCCTGCTAGTCGTCACACCTGCAGTCACTCATGCTGGAGTCGCTGGACTCGACCTCTCGACTGTTTTTGTGCCGTTGGTGCCTTTTGGACATCTGCATGCTGAAAACGTTTAAAATTGGGCCTGCATAGACACTCGAAAAGCTCTCTGTAATTTAAGGCCATAAAAATTGTATTAGTTGAAGATGTAAAAGGTATTTTAACTGTAATCCAATCAGTCAAAAACAGAAACACACCCTGCTAACCTGACAATCAGTTGGGTTTTTTAAAGGTCTCATTCGTCAGAGACTTCATCATCCTCTAATTGCCTGATTCAGTGTCTGTTGTGAATTAGCTACAGGTGGTATGGAAATTTAGCCGTCCTGTCATGCCTGTGAGCGTTTCTATGTTAATTTAAGATAATTAGTTGTTTGCAGGAAGTGTAAGCAAGGGACAGTGAAGAAAAAGCTGTTTGCAGGGAATCAGTGTGGAAAACCTTCAAAGCAACAACAACAAGGTGTTTACATCCAGATTTTTAATAATTGTGCATTTCCTACATGCTCCCAGTGGATCGATTCTCTGGTTTCTGTTTGGTGAGCTGCTGATAATACTGTAGTGTTGGATTTGGTTTAGTGAAAAAAAGAAAGAACAGTCATCTCAGGAAGTCCTTCAGCTTAACGCAGAAGTGATTTTATCTGAGCAGCAGGAGGTCTCAAGGTTGACCTGCTGAATTTGTCTCCATAAAAAAAGGACTCTGTAGTATTTGTGTCTTGTTTATTGCTGTGCTTTAAGTGTGGTCTGTTTAATGTCATCTCTGCATCACCTTTCCCTGACCTTTGCTTTACAACAGCTCTTCAGGCTGTCACACAATCACCGCTCAAGAATTTAGACTTTTTCACGTAGGAACCGTTTTAAGCTTTAAAAAAAAGATCAATGGGTAATTTTTCAGAAGAATATTAAATCCACGACAGTTTGGTTACACTGCTTAGGTGTGATAACCGCTCGAGTGTGTGTGTGTGTGTTGATTCAGCAGTAGACTTGAGATGCTGTGGAAAGAATATTTGCTTCAGAAACACACAGAGTCAAACAGACGGTATCCTTGTTTATTTGGCTCTAAATCAAAGGGAACAATCTAATTTTGCTCGTTTTTGCTAACCTGCACTGGTGAAAACGTGAGCGACAGGCCCACATACCTCTTTGCTGTAATCCTCTCACAATTAGAACAACAAAATCTACACATTTATAAAGGACTATGATGTGTGAAAGACCTTTTGCTTTTTCCAGTTTGCAGCCAACAGGATACATGCAGTAAAGGATGAGACAATGTATCTTTTTAGGGGAGTGGGCCTTTAAAACAAGCCACCAAATCACTCACTGTTCATGTGGTGTTTTTTCCTCCATCACTGTATTTATTTGCAGTGATTGATGCTTCCCGGGAGACCGTGTAGACGTCACTTTATGGGTCAAAATTTCAGGTTTTCTACCTGAAAAATTTTCCCAAGAGAAACTCAGGAGATTATAAGTGAACAAGTGTCAGAGACGGACATAAAAATTACCACTTTAAAAGTTTCACTTTAAAAAGTTATTTTATGAAGGTTAACTCTGTGCACATTAAGAAGAAGAGCGCGCACGTCCACAAAAGGGTCAAAAGGGTGCAGGAACAAAAACAAGCAATAGACAAAGAAAGGGGAAGTCCGCACACCAAAGAGCTCCTGGAGAGAAAAATGGCATGTGTGGTCACCTGCTCCGCCGCTGAGCCACCCTGGCACCCTGCCACGGCCATCGCTGTATTTTTTATCCACTACCATCTGTCCTTGGGCATTTTTGTCTTTAACATCATACCTATCCAACACCTCACCACCCCTGTTCCCTTCACATATGTGTCCATTAAAAGTCTGCTCCAATCAGCACCCTCGTCCCCACTGGGGACCCTCTCTACAACTTCATCCAGCTTACTCCATAATTCCCTTTTCTCTTCTGACATCCAACCTGTGGGCCATACGCACAGACAACATTCAACATGATCCCTTCGATTTCCATCTTTAGTCTGACACGCTCTTCTCGTCCGCACCACTGTTCACATGCTCTGCCTTCAACATTATCCCTACTCCATTTCTATTCCACCACGGTAGAACAGTTTGAATCCATCTCCAGGCTTTGCTTCTATTCTGGTCTCCTGCACACACATTATACCTGCCTTCCTTCTCTCCATCATATCAGCCAGCACCCTCCCTCATAGTCCCTACATTTAGAGTCCCTGCTCTCACCTCCAAACTCCTGCTATTCCGTCTTGCTAGCTTCCTACTGACACGACTCCTCCCTTTATTCTTCCATTCTCTTCAACCAAACAGTAGCACAGTTTCCACTGGCACCCTGGTTGACCACCAGGCGGTTCTTGTTAGCCCGGGTCCTGACTGATCTGATCTGAAAATTATTATTATTATTATGATCCATCCACATGTTTGGTTTGGCCACGATTTTATGCCGGATGCCCTTCCTGATGCAACCTTTCCCATTTATCCGGGCTTGAGTCTGGCACTCTGAGTACACTGGCTTGTGCCCCCGCCCCCGATGGCTCGCATACATAATGAGAATATGACAATGAAAATATAAATGCATGTAGTCTGGAAGAGCTATTTGTGATCTTTAAATTAAAACTAACCAATAACTGACACTCAGGAATCTGGACCAATAGAATTCTAACAGAACAGAATTCTAGGGTTCATATCTAAGAGCCAGCCTGCTCCTGATATCCATGATATAGACAAATGATGTTGCCAATATCACATTTTTTGTTATTGTTTTTTTGCCTTTTCTAGCACTTCTAAATATTTGTAGCTGTCACTTCATGGCAGTGTGAGCTGAGTGGCAGTTTCCTATATTGCAACGACAATTTAAGGAAGAGGACTTTAGATTTAAATGATGCAAAGGTGCACCATGAAACCCGACCAAGCAGGAAAAAATACAATATCGTTGATGCAGTGAAGCGGGGAAGAAGATATCACAGATATTTTAAGTCATCAGACTTTCCTGGGCAACTCCTAAAATTGATTCTGGTCCAGTGAACCTCTCAGCTGGATAACAGAGTTTCAGAGATACTCGTTGCCGAATGCAGACTGTGAAAAGACTCTCATCGTGATAGTTCATCAGTTCATTTTGTTTCCACTACCATCTGTCATCTAGAATTCAGTGTGTTCTCCTTAGTTCAACTCGGTGAAAACGAGAGCGACATGGAGAAAATGATGAAAAGAGAGGATTGGATTACAACAAATTTTAACCTCTTGCAGCAGCTTCAAGATTGTTGGTCCTCAAAGACAGACTTTGGATTTATTAGAATTCAATCAAGCAAGAAGAATTTTAAATAAATCCCAGTGGAAACTATTTTACTAGCTGTGAGATTCCAGCTTAGATTTAACCACTGGGAATAATGAGGGAAGAGTTGAAATGAGCTCAACAGCGATGGATAATTAAAGTCCTCAGGCTCCTGCCTCAGGGAGTTAGCATCACTCATTTCCTGCCAATCACACAGAAAAGCAGATACTCTGCTTAATTGGGACTATATTTTAACAACAAGTAATCATGCTACATTAAAAATAACTGAGACTATTGAGACAAGAGATTCCGACCATAAACATACGAGGAAGCTGTTTACTGAGGTCATAGATCAAGTGAGAAGTACAAGGTAACCGAAGGGTGAATTTCTGTACGTCTATGTAAGGCAAGTCAAGTCACTTTTAATAAAGACGCGTCTTTATTAAGGATTTAAATGAGTCCACCGTCTGGGCTGAGCGAATATGAAACGGAAGATTATTCCAAAGGCTTGGTGCTGCTGCCGCAAACGCTCGCTCACCTCTCAGCTTCAGCCTAGTTTTTGGTCTTTGTAAGAGAAGTTGATTAGATGACCTCAGAATCCTAGGAGGTGTGTGTTCATGGAGTAGCTCAGACAAATACGAGGGTGCTAGTCCATTTAGAGCTTTAAAAGTAAGCAATAAAATCCTAAAATCTATTCTATAACAGACAGGAAGCCAGTGAAGGGATGATAAAACCGGGGTGATATGTTCACGTTTTCTTGTCCCAGTTAAAAGACGAGCTGCTGCATTTTGGACTACTTGCAGGCGGCGCACCGATAACTGATCTATGCCATCGTATAAGGAGTTGAAGGCGAAGTTTGTTGTTTTTACACTAAGTCACTTACAATGAACAGGGATCATTATTGGCTATAAAACAGTCCTTTCCTCATTGCTGGGTTTGAAAATTATAATTAGCACGCAGCACGTTTGACAAAAATCTCACTCCATACTGAAACCCTCATGTTTACATAGCTATGCACATTTTTTCTAATTAATTATTCACGACCATATTGATTTATTCTGCTGGCATGTATGTTTATGTCAGTATGCCTTACACAGGATAATAATGTCTTTTATTTGAACATCCATACACAGACTGAAGCCTGGATACATAGAAACCTCATTTCCAGTCAATGACAAATGTTACCATGGCTACACTACCTGCATGTTTCCTCTCTGAGAGTCTGTCTCACCTTCAGCAGCTCACACACCTATAGAGCCTTCCACTGTGACTGTCACAAGAAGATGCTTCTTTCATCAAAATACTTCTTAGACTACAGTCATGTGAAAAAGAGTAAGTACACACCTTCATTCAGTAGCTTGAAGATCCCACTTTAGGAGCAATAACTTCAAGTAATAATTTTCTGCATGACTTTATCGGTGACAGCGATACGGCAGCAGTTTGGCCCACTCTTCTTCACAACGCTGCTTCAGTTCATGTGCAGGCTTTAGTTTTTATACAGAGTACAAAGTTGCGCGGTGTTCTAAAACACCCAAAACGTGTATAATATATTTTGGGTGTGTTTGGGATAAAATGTTAAATTCCCTATTAGATAAAGCGATTTGAACTAAGATGTTGAGACTTAATTTATCCATTAAAATTGTTCAGTATTGGCTGGAAAATGTTAGAAAATCATCGGTAGGATTGTGTACAAACGGAGGAAAGTTGAGAGTTTCTAACCTCCTCAGGATGATCAGCCAACAGTTGTCACTCCGAGAACGGGGGATGTAATCATCTGGGAGGTCACGATGGAAGTCAGGGTAACTTTTAAGCAATTACATGTAAGGCGTGTGTCACATGTTCATGTTCAAGCATCCAGCACTGCTCTTCTTCGGGGTTGAGCCGGAAGCTGTTTAAACTGTGTTTTGGTGACGACCGAGACCAAAATAGAACTTTTCAATTTAAATGTGAAGAGTTATGTTGAGAGGAAGGAAAACGCAGCATTCCAAAATCTCAATCATATTCCATCTGTGAAACATGGGGTGTTGTTGGGGTATAATGTTTGGACCTGTATTGCCATCATTCATGAATTATGAATCATCACAGTGAATGCTGAAGGGATATTTCAGGACATCTGTTAGTGAAGTGAATCTCGAGAGAAGCTGGATGATGCACAGAATGTGTAACTTTTGTTTCTTAGTAATCAGTGAACAAACAAAATATTGAAATAATCTTTAAAAAATGCTGCTAAGGCAGATTTAAAGAGACTAAAATTTGCAAACGATATTAGATTTTAATTCATTTGTGCGCGTTACATTTTTCTTTTGCCAGCAATACCTGATAAAATAAAAACATTAAAAAAAATCTTCTGGGACATTCTCGATGTCAAACAGCTCAAATGTGCAAATTTAATTATCATGTTTGCTCTCTGCATTTCCACTCGTCCCTTTCTTACCCAACCATAATCCTTTTCCCCAACAGGCACTTGTCCTTTCCCTGCAGCACCCGAGATAATCCCCAAACACACACACACACACATCACCTTCTTTCTGTTTATTTCTTAGAAGTTGCGCGCATACACTCCATCAAATGTCTTCAATGCTGTCGTCGCCCGGACAGTGAGACCTGGAGGGGCATGATTGGGAGGATGATTTTTATGGAGAGAATTTCTAAGAATAGCCAAGTGATGGAAGGCTTCCGCCTTTGTGACCTCAGAATCTCATCTCTGCTTTTTGGGGATGATATAGTCTTGCTGACTTTATCAGGTCGTGACCTCCAGCTCACACTGGAGATGTTCAGACAAGTGTGACGGGTGTGAGAATTAGCACCTTCAGGTCTGAGGTGGAGTACTCATTCCAGGTTAGGGAGTGGTTGCTGCTGGAGGAGTTTAAGTATCGCTGGGTTTTGTTCACAAGTGAGGGAAGACGGAGGTTGACAGATGGATTGGAGCCGTGGCTGCAGTGATGTGGACATTGTATCGGTCCGTTGTGGTAAAAGCGAAGCTGTCAATTTACCGGTTGATCTACCTTCACCTGTGGTCATGAGCTTTGGTTGGTGATTGAAAGAACAAAAATATGGATACAAGTGACAGAAATGAGCTTTCTCCAAAGGGCAGCTGGCCTCGCCCTTAGTGTTGAGGTCGTTAGGGTGTCGTAATAGGATGCCTCCGGGGCACCTTCTGGGTGAGGTCATCTGGGCAAATTTACATCATGGTTTAACTTAGCCAAGAAAAGTGATAGATACACTTACTTAGACCTTAACTAGCCAGAGTACGGCACGATGAGTAGACACGCCTGCCGTGAAACGGTCGTGAATGTTAACAGTGCGCGTGACTCAGCGCCACAACACAATAATATGATTATTAGAGAGGGACTGGTCTCCTTTCAGAACCTCTGCTGTGACCACCAGCTCTCAGTTTAGATCCTGAGGATTGTTGGCAGCATTCCCACCATGAGTTTCATTTACATCAGCACATGTAGAAAAAAAAAGCTTCCTGTATCATGAGCGAATCTCCACCCAGGAAATGGATGGTACACCATTCCTCCTTTAGGAGGCTACATGCCATCAGAACCAGAATGATTTGGTTAAGGAACAGCGTCTTCCCTGCTCTCCCTGTGATGTTGTTCCTCCACGGTTTTTCAAAGAGGTTTTCTCTAGTACAGGACAATCAGTCCTTGCTATCATTAATAGCAGTTTGTCTTCCGGTGTGGTTCCTGTTAACTTTAAACACTCTGTTGTGCAACCTTTGATTAAGAAATCTGGCCTTGATCAATCAGCACTGTTAAAGGTCTTTAACGATATTCTCTTGGCAGCTGATTCTGGTGACTATGTGGTTCTTGTTCTGCTTGATTTAAGTGCGGCTTTTGATACAGTTGACC
>VUQJ01031346.1:20339-33361 GCA_015108635.1 Andinoacara biseriatus | reverse complement strand
AGAAGCTCCATTTAGTCTGAATTCACACACCTCCAGATCCTGTAAAGCTGTGAGGCTCCGGCACTACCGACAAAGAAGTTGACGGCAAACAGGTTCCAGTTTTTTGGGATGATAACCAAGGAATATCTGGACCAGATCAGCCCTGGAGGAGGAACAGAACAGGAGGAGTGAAGGTGACGCACACTGATGGCACACTGGAGTCACTCCTGAGGACAGAGTTTATGTTTTGGCCAAAGAGCAACAGATAAAATTTGTTTGAAGAGACGCAGTTCAACAAAGCGGAAGAAACGGGTGACCTTTAGCACAGATTGGTCAAAACCTGTGAATATGGAACAGAGAGTTCAACTAACAAGATCTGAAACATACACCAAGAAGGGAGAGCTTAACAACCCCAAACAATCATTACCATGTGTTTTTTTTTTTTAAGTTTAGACCAATTTAGATTAAATTTCTCAGCAAGTAAATGAGTGACTGGAAAGTCCTAAATCGAGAAGAGAAAGACTCAAATGTGTTGGCAAGCTGTGATCTCTGCCAAACAGGAATTTACAAAGTAAAACATTTATAGGGACCAAACTTCTGCAAATGCCCCAGATGTATTAATGAGTGGAGGCCTACCAGTGGAATTTCTGCATTAAAACTGTCTATTTTCATGTCTCACACAAATCCCATTTGAATTGAAATATGCATTTATTCCAGACTGACACATTATGATGTACATTTGGTTTCAGTCTTGTCTCACCTGTGGCCGTCAGCACTGCAGACTGGGAGGTACTGAGTTTCTCTGCTGGTCGAGTCATATCAGCCAAACCAGCCATAACCAGACCCTGCAGAGAAGAGACTGATGCATTTATTCCATTTAAAAAAACAAAAAGAAAAAAAAGAGGCCGGAGGTGTTGGCTGGGCTTAACTGCTGATTCTCTGCCCCTGAGGAGGTGTGGATAAAGGCATGCTCGGATTGTTTAGCAATGATAAATCACATTTTTGTCAGTCTGCATTTTATTCTGTGGATTATGAACTGGACTGCAATGGTAACGTTTACACAGGGTTAATTTAAGTACACGTTAATTTGTGAACATGTACTTACCCACTTGAACATTGGGGCCCAGAAGAAAACAGTTTTCGGACCTAGAGATGAAAAGAAAATCGTCAACATGACACAAAGTATAAGGACATCAGAACCTTTAGTTTCATTTCAAAGGTTTGTAAATGTTTTCAGAGATAACCAGCTTTCTCACATTATTAAAGACGCTCTTGTTAAACAAACAAAAAAAGCACAAAAGATATTGTGTCAAGATTATTCTTAATAAAATGCTGTTTATACGCTCCTCTGTCATTTGATAATCTCTAAATATGCGTGTCAATAATCCAGTTTAAATGACATTTTAGAAACTAGCTGCAGCCTTTAACTTAAAGTGTGGCTGCATTATTTATTTATTTATTTAATAGAGATACCTTTGAACGCCTGTCAAACAAACACCAGCTCAAAAATACTGATGCAATCTCGGCTTTATTACTTCAGCGCTGGAATGCTGCAACACTAAACAGATGATCATGACACCACAGCACCGAGCGGTAATGCCGAAAGTTAAAATGCTTATATTTTAGTTTATGAAAACAAATGTACGTGGAGCTGCTCCCCACCGTAAGCCATTCAGGCTTGGAAAGGAGTGAAAATCTCAGACCAAAACCACACGGTTGGATCTGAGTGTCAGAGATACTTTAGTGCCTCTGAGCCACTGACTCACAAAGGCTTAATTAGCCACAGCACAGTGAAGAAAAGCTGCTGGTCTGGAATCGGCATTTCCGGCTGTGCTGCAGGGGAAAACAGAAACTAGATCGTTTGTTCCTGCAAATCATCTTTGAGGGAGTTGGCTTTATTTCTCCGCCCCTTCACACCTGATCAGAAAGTTGTCCTTGACAACCCCGGAACCCCCGTGCCCTTTCACAGACAAAGCAAAAACCAGTGTCACTAGTTACTCCTTAATCTCAGAACCCCCTAGATAATCAGTGTCCTCAATGCACAAGCATGATTTACAAAAAAACAAACAAACTGTGTTTAATTTTTACTTTAAACGAAAGCTAAAGGTTTTAGCTCAGTGTTCTGGAGGCCGCTGCTGCTTAATGTGTTATACTGGTAGGTGTTTCCTCTATATTTATGCAACCCTGACTGATAAATACTGACAAAATATACCTTCATCAAGAAAGGTTAGAGGTGGTGCAGAAAAGGTGAGTCTACAGAACTGTTCGAGATAAATTGCAACCCACCAGACAAAGCAGAACAGTATAAAATGGCCAAATATTTGTTGTTCCTTCTCATTTTATTTTCACTCGATCGTCATTTTAAAATTATTTTTAAAAGACTCATAATTCATTTTAAATAGTGTAGTGGTAAAAATCTGCCAAATAAAATATGTGGAGATACCTGCTGTGGCAACCCCTTGTGAATAAGGAAGCACCTAAAAGTAGTTACATTTTTTCCCCCCTTACTGCTCAATATAGACCGGAACCATCCTAAATGAGATCTCGGGTCTCAAGAGGTTTAACTGTACAACGCTACAGCATCAACGCTGCAGCTGTTAGTCGCCATGACAGAGGAGGCAGAGAAGAGTGGTCATGTTGTAAACAGCAAATCCCTCCAAGAATACATTGTTGTTTCGAACCTTCTCTGCGTAACCAGAAGGTCAATGACAGCACAGTCTTTAACTTGTGTGTGGTGAGTCTATCAGGTGACAAGGTGGGTACAAAACTCTGGATTTTAGCCCTGCAGAGCAGCGACTCGAATCAGGTTAAACTTTGTGCCCTGTTTGTGCCACTGTTTCATCCTGCCTGCTTTCTTGATAGCAGACACAAGTTAGAACAACTTTATTTAGAGATTCTGCTGGGATGATATACACCAACAAATGGTAACATTATCCACATTAGTCAGCCTTGATGATAATATATGTTTTGGGATTTTCCTGTTAGAGAGAGGACATGGCATTTAAAATAAAAGCAATCCAAATGGATTTTAGTTCCTCAGATGCAGTGAATGCACGCAGACTCTTGCGTTTTTAGATTTTTAGAGTTAGCAAGAGCAGCTTTGCCACAGAAACAATGAGGTACTGCTTTGGCAGCTGGCTGCATCTGGATTAAGTTGAAACAGTTGCTCATTCTTTGAGGGAATGGGAAGGCATTATCCCCCTGCATCAACTCCCAAGTTGATCATGTTCCAGTAGCAAAGCCGGAAAAACAAGGGAAAAAACAGGATTTCTTTTGCTCCCGGGCAAGGCAGGGTAATTCGTCCATCACTAGCAATACAGGCTGCTGGAGCAGTCATGGATAGAGCCTGGTCAGGTCCCTGTGTGGTGAGTCACAAATACGCAACACTGACATTACAAGCTTTACCATTTTAGTAAAGGTTGTACACACTGCCACCATCATGGACAGTGAATTCAGGGTTGTGGGGGTTCAAACTTTTTGGGTTGACTTGCGAGGGGGTTCCAGTTTTTTTTGTTTTTTTTCCAACCTAACTATATGCAACCAACCATGGTTAGATACACACATAGAAAAGAGAAAAAAAAGAAAGGAAAGGCATCCAAAACTTAATATGGCCCGTTTAAAATGTCACCTTGGACCCCTCCCTTTCTACAACTGTTCAAACTAAAACCTATTAAAGCAAAAGTAGCAGCAGCAGAAGCAAGCTACATTGAAGACTCTGAAACGGAGTATGCAACCAGAGTTTTGTGGTGAAGGACAGGTGGAAATGTGGCGTTAAACACCCAGAACTCCATTGCTTGAATGTGACTTCCTGACATGATCGCAGCTGTTCTTTCACAGATCGAGCTGCTCGGGGTCATGCCGACAGATTACAGATTACACTAACAATAATTTTGATGCAGCTCGAACATCAGGACAGGACCTGTTATCGTGACCCCCTTGAAAGATGCGATCCGGATATGTGGGTGCATCCACATCATCATTACCGCGTATCACAGCTGGAAAGGGCGGAACAAAGTCGAGAAGCTCAGCTGTGTCTTACCTGCCGGGTGGTTGTAAATAGGTCTCAGTTTGGCGGGCAGCATATGCTCGATCCTGTCCAAAATCCTGTGGTAGGACGCTCTGAGCGCAGCCATGATGAAGGTGTTGGCAAAGAAAGCGAGAGATGAGCGGAAACTTGCAGCGAGCTCGCAAAACGGTTAGCTCGCCGAGTAGCTAGAGACTTTAAAAAAAAAAAGCTCTTTGTGAAGTTTAGATAAATCACAGAGTGGTTTGAGGCTCAGAGAGGATGCTGCCGTCCTGCTGTCGACCTTCTCCGGCGGTGCTGTGACCGCTGCTAACGATGCTAGCTGTCAGAAGCTTCTCCCGGTCTGACACGACGAGGTGACTTTGTGTACGACGCAACCTACCGCATGAGGGGCGGTGTTACAGGTTTACACTATTCTCATTGGCCGTCCCGCCCCAACCCATGATACTATTGGTTTACACGGGATTGTTAGTTTTTTAGCACAATTTGTGCCAACTGGGTGGAGCTAAAAGTAAGACAAAGTGAAAAAAAGCGGCACAAGTTTGTATTAAAAATAAAAAGCTTGATTTAGGGGTAAAACATTTATTGACGCTGTGTTTTATATTTGAGGGACACAGATTGTTTATCAGCAGAAAAAAATCTATATGTTAAGTAGTGCAGGGGTGTCAAACAGAATCGGCCGGGCAAAGCAGCCAATCCGGACGGTTTAGGGCATAGATTTTGGATTTTATTGTATGGTATGTTATGATTTTTACAGCTTTTCCTACTGATAAAGACCTCCACCGTTGCCATTCATACTACACTTTGTTTAGATAATAGATAAACAATGATAAAACACAGAGAAGTTCCTGATTTTTTTTCACTATGTACTAACACTAACTTTCTTGAGTAGACTAATTTTTATTTATCAGATTTTGTTTTTGTCAAGTACTGATGGATATTTCTGTGGGGAGAAGAGTTTGCTTAAGAGAAGAGATTGAAATTTAAATTGAGCAAATCTGGAAGATAAAGAGATGGTTTGGGGGTTGGCATGCTGGTGCAAAGGTGAAGGCTTGGGAGATATAAACCCTTTCTGCATTCAGTAATCAGCAGTCATCATGGGAAACATCAACTCTGTGCCCAATAAAAGTGATAAGCTGGAGATGTGAAGTTCTCCATTAGTTGGTAGTATACAAATTAAGCATCCAGAGTCAATCTTTATTATTTCAGGAGACTTCAATTGTGTTTTTCTCTCTCCTCTCACCTGACTGGATTCACACAATATGTTGACTGTCCTACCAGAGAAAATAAAACCCTTCATCTGCCGTACACCAATATCAAAGAAGCTCACAGAGCTACTATCTTACCACCACTTGGTAGATCAGATCACAGCTGGATGCAAGAGGAGGGGAAAAAAAATGCAAATTGAAGATGTCAGAAGCCATCCTGACAAACTGATCACCCACATTATAACATCTTTATGGAACAAAAAACATCAGTACTGGGCAACTCCTCTCTCTGTACTGTAAGACAGAGAGGAACAGAAAATAATTTGCATCCACAAACATCAGGCTTTGTAATTCTCATACAAATAGCAGATGATCCATGTCAGACATATGAATTTCCCTCTGGAATCAATTAATTTATTCTTATTTTTATTCTTACACTTCTATTTCTTATATTAAATGGGATTAAATGTGTAGTCATTAAAGTGGGCATTAATGTCTTGGTAATTTTGGGCTTTTAATTATTTCTTTGAATGTTTTTTTTCCTAGGGTGGAATGATTGTACTGCATACATCTATATTGACTTTAAAAAGGAAGAATTTGGTGCACAGGTTTTAATTTATTTTGGGATTTTGTCTAATCCACACAGGATCAAAAGTATACATTCAGGCTTAAATATATACATGCAACACCAGTGTGGATGAAGTAGAAAAGGCAATGAATTGTTTATCCTTAGGCAAGATCCCTGGCTTGGATGACCTAAAGAGTAATTTTTATTGGCTGTGGTGTGTGGTTTTCAGGTTCAGCTGAGGAGGGAGAGGTACAGAGAAATCGATTAGGAGTGAGCCCATCTGGAGAGACTGGCACAGCTGGCATATATCAACTAATTGACTTTTCACCCTATAAATTAGGTGCAGTCAGCAGAGAGGAGGAAACTATGAAAGTAAGGAATAATAATTAAGAGGCATTTAATGACTATTGGAGGCAAGCTGTTTGGTTGGACTAAGGACTTTTTTTTTGGATGAAATAACAATTCAAGTAAAAATAGCCCTTGAAACACAGGGCAGCATGTAGTGGAAAATGTAATTTCCATCTAGGGAGTGGATCCAGTTCCGTCTTGTTCTGTATTATGATAAATGACTTATTGTTGAACGTACCAGTGGATATGGGGAAGTCATTATCTGCAGATGATGGGGCCTCATGGAAAAGAGGAAGAAATAATCAATATGGAATTTGGGAAGCATGGTGGTGTGTTGGTTAGCACTGTTCCCTCACAGCTAGAAGCTTTGGGTTTGAATCGACCTTGGCCCGGGCCTTTTCTGTGTGGAGTTTACATGTTCTTCTTGTGTTTGCGTGGGTTCTCTCTGGGTACTCCAGTTTTGTCCCACAGTCTAAAGACATGCAGTCACTGGGGTTAGGTTAATTAGTGAGAGCCCAACTTCAAGCCTCATTGTAAGATTCTGGAGGCATCATTTAATGAGACTTCTAATATGTATTTAGGATTTTAAATAGTTTGGCTTCTCCTCCATTGCTTCATTTTATTAACTGTTGCCTGAGAGAATTCATACGATCTATAAGGATATCTTCAACTAAAGATTGTGTTGTACCCTTTTGTTATTCTGCTTTTGGACACTTGGCATTTACTGTGAAAGCCTCAACTCAATGGAATGCTCTGCCTAATATCATTAAGAATTGTAGCTCTATCAACATTTTTAAAAAGTCTAAAATATTTTTTTCCGAATTCAGACTTGGAAACATTGTTTTTTTTTGTGTGTGTGTACAAACGTGTGTGTGGTTATGGGTTTTGGGATATTTTTTATGTGATATTCTATTGTGATTTTTTTTTGTATGTATGTAACCTGCCAAGAGACTGCAGATGTAAATTTGCTTTAAGCTAACTCTGGTACAATGCATCAAATAGCAACATTTCTGTTAATATTTTACATGGTCCCTTTTTAAATAAAACTGAAATTGAAATATTGACGCCAATTGCACAAGTCAATTTTACCAAGGAGATACTTTGCCCACATGCAGTACCAGTCCCACCTTCTCATTCAGTGTTTTTCTTTTGTTTTTGTTTTCCTACATTGTAAAGTAATACTGAAGTCATCACACTGTGAGGGAAGGAACGGATAAGGAATCATGTAGTAAACTTAAAATTGTTTTATGTTTTAGATTCTTCAGGCACAAATAAATCAACAGTGTCACCAGCAAAGCACCCCCACACCATTACACTTCCTCCTCCATACTTCACGGTGGGAACCACACATGTAGGAACCATCTGCTCACCTCTGCATCTTACAAAGACATGACGTTTGGAACCAAAAATCACAAATTTGGACTCATCAGCCCAAAGGACAGATTTCCACTGACTGACCTTAATTTCTTAAAGTAATGATGGACTGTCGTTTTTCTTTACTTAGTTGAGTAGTTCTTGCCATAATATGGATTAGAACATTAGTCAAATAAGGTGATTCATTATATGCCAACTCTACCGCTTTACAACATAACTGATGGTCTCAAACTCATTAAGAGGGCAAGAAATGAACTCTTATTAAGGAACAGCCAGGGGCGTGCTGGCCATCGGGAGGTTCAGGAGGTTTCCCGAATGGCCTGTCGTTTCTAAGCCAAACCAGCTGGTCATCAGACTTTTTATTTTATCTCATTTTATTATTTTTCCCCCAATTTAGCACAGCAGCACTCGCGGTGCAGCTGGGCACAGCTGTTGACTGAAAGCCATTCCAGGTGACTACCTCATAAAGCTGACTGAGAAAATGTCAAGCTCTGCAAAGCTGTCATCTAAGCAAGAGGTGCCTACTTTGAAGAATCTAAAATATAAAACATTATGGTTTGGTTAATGTTTTTTTGTTTATTAAATAATTTCATATGTATTTCTTCAAAGTTTGGATGATTTTAGTATTGCAGACAATTTTTAAATAACGAAAAATCACTGAATTAGAAGGTGTGTCCAAACTTTTGACTGGCACTGTAGATCTGATCCCCCTCACCCCTTAACAAGAATTTAGAAAACATCAGTCACGTCCTCTACATGGAAGATATCAAGCTGTATGCCAGGAGTGAACAAGCCACTGATTCACTGATCCATCCCACTAGGATCTACAGCAATTACACTGGAATGTCATTTGGACTGGAGAAGAGTAGTCAAATGGTAATAAAGAGAGGGAAGGTAGTCAGACCTGAGGGAACTGCACTACAAGAAGGCAACATCGCAGATATTGAGGACAGATCAAAGTACCTTTGAATCCCAGAGGCAAATGGGAACCATGAAGAGGCTGCTAGGAAGGCTGCAACCGCCAAGTACCTACAGAGAGTAAGAAAGTCCTGAAGAGTCAGCTGAATGGGAAGGACAAGATCCAGGCAAGATCAGTAAAGTTTTGTTATAAAAAGAGAAAATAAGAAAGAAATCACTGAGGGCACAGAGAGGAGAGATGTTGGTTGACAGGGTGAGACATGTCTGTTAGACTGATCTAACACAGAGATCTGAAAATGTTAACAGCTGTATCTATATGGATAATAGCAAACAGTGAAGGCAGCAATTAGTTTTATTTACTCAAATTAAGATATTCTTTGCTCAAAAAAAGGTTCAGCCTGAACTTTTACATTCATTCTGACAGCGCATGAAAAAGAAGCACAAATTCAAGTTTGTTTTTTGTTTGTTTGTTCTGCTTTTTATTTGGATTATTTGTGTTTCTCAATTTACAGTTTTCACTCTGTGGTGAAATAATTATTAGCCAATATAAAAGTCAGTCTGGTTCTGATGTGGAATATCCATCCATTTTCTTCCTCTCATTCTTCTCAAGGTCGTCGGGGAGGATGGGATGGGGTGAGGTTGGGGGTTGGGGTTTGGGCTTAGGGTTCGGAGGTTAGGGTTAGAACTGAAAAATGTTTACAAGGTTGTAAGAAATGCATCTTTGTCCATCCATGTCCAGCCACCAGGGACTCACTGCTCAGCTAGATAAATCAAATGTTTTCTTTAAAAAAGAGAGAAACACTTTAATTTTCTCCTGATCTGTATTTGCTTTGTCACGAAAATATTTCTTATTGCCTGTTTTAGAAATATCTCTGTAAATGCAGGAAAGTGTAATATATTCAGAGAGAGAACAGCTTGTCTATTTTCCCCCTGTTGTCTTCTCCATCTCTCAGCTGATCCTCCCTGTCCCCTCTTTCTCCTCCTTTTCCTCACACACTGCTAAATTGGTGTATCATTAGGGGTGGAACAATAAATAGAATCTTTGACAACTTTGATAAGGCTTAATCTGTCCTTCCATATTCTTTTAATTTTGCCATCATAGTGGGCTTCAATGGTGGGGAAAAAAGAGCTTGGGTCCTTCCTTTAAATAAGCATATAAGGGGGTGAAAGGCTGTAGATTCGGACAGTTAACATGTGTAAGGATCAGCCAAAAATTGCTTTAAAATAAGTGTCGAGCAAAGTAAATCCGGTTGTTCCGTTTTCTTTCAGGTATGTGAGATATATGATGTTTATGGGTGAATGTAACTGCTACATTTATACATGAATTTATTGGCTATTACTGCTGGAGATTGTTATATTCTTTATGTATTTTAAGGTGGCTGAATCAGCCTCACATATTTTATATTTGTGCTTGTATCATCTGTGTTGGATCCATTTATCAAAAGATCAACCTGTTTACGGCTCAGATATTGTTTCCAAAAGAGTAATTAATATGTTTGATCTTTCCAGTAACTAGAAATTAATTTTAGAGGACAAGGTTTATAGTATTTGGAGCTATATCCTTTCTGAGGTGTATGCGGACACATTTTTAGTACTCTAAGGGCTAATGTCAAATTTGGAAAAACCAAATCAAGATTTTCCAGTATGAGGAAATTTAACTTCCCTAGTATACCTAAAGTGCCTTTCAGGTTGCTTTTCAGAAGCATCCATTTCGATGGCTCTCCTGCCTGCAATTTCAAGTGACTTCTGAAATCCCTCTTCTCTATATTTGAGCAAAAACTCTTTCAGAGCATCAATTAACCTAATGGCGGTGTCCATTGAGACATCTGCTGCTTGCAGTGCCTTGTTTACAAAGTTGATTTCTAATAATAAGTCATAGCAAACTAAGAGGCACACAAGAAACTCCATACTAACAATCTCATTAGATAGGGACTTTGCCTCTGAGGCAATTTTACTGTTTCCTGCCACTTCTTCAAGCTTTTCTAGCGCATCTAGAATCCCCCCACCCACCCCAACTGGAAATGTACAGCTTTGACAGAGTCTAGCTTTGCTTTCCACCGGGTGTCACTCTGGGGCTTCAGTGCGACATTAACAAACTCTGTGAGAATAAAACCACCTCTTCACAGAAGATGAAAAGATGGTGTACAATCTTTAAATAGTGCCAAAGAAGATTAGACACTCTTTGCTGGATGCAGCTGCATCACATAACAAAAAGTTCAGGCTGTGCCTACAGCAGGGGAGCCTCAGGACATCTCTGTTTTATCAAAGCTTGGACACCCTTGTTTATTTCCCTCATATTGAAGCCATTGTCGTAACTTTGCCCCCTACAATTAGCGAAGTCCAACCCCTGACCATCCAGCACCCCGTCTGTATCTGTGAGGCCTTTCCCAGTTGTGTCCTTCACAGCAGTGAACCCCACAAAAAACTCACGAATGACATTCTTCTTCTCATCTGTATGAATATACCGAATGATAACTGAGGCTCTTGCTTTGAAATATCGGGTGTGCAGTCCATTTCCACAGCAAAGTACTTGGAAGCTTTGATTTGGGCAAAGATTTTACCTAAAATATATTCTGATATTTAATCTAAAACTTCATTCATTCTAACTGTGCATTTTTTCCCCTCAATGATAAGTTTCTCTCTGCAAGGAAGAGTACTCAAGTCAACACACTTCTCCAGTGTGTCTTTTCAGCAGCTGTCTGCAATTTGCTATCAATAGTTTTACCTAGGCATAATTCGCTTTGGCTCCTGGTGAAGCCATGTGTGCATGGCTCAAAACTATCCAAACCTAGCTGGCCATGTATTAAAAAACATCTTGATGATCCCCAAGACTTGGTGGACTGTGGACTGACCAGAAAAAAATTAAACCATTTGAATGTTTGAGTCCCATTACATCTGGTAAAAAACTAACATGGTATTTCAAAAAAAGAACATCACGGCAGTCAATCATTCAAACATGGGGGTGGTAGTGTGATGTTCTGGGGCTCGTTTGCTGCTTCAGAGCCTGGACAACTTGCCATAATTGATGGAACTATGAATTCTGCTCTCTACCAGCATTTATGACCATCAGTTCGTGCTCTTCAGCTCAACCTTATCTCATTTGGGTTATGCAGTAGGCAATGATCCAAAACATACCAGCAAGTCCACCAATTAATGGCTCAAAAAAAACGAAAATGAAGGAGTGTCCTAGTGAAATTCTGGACTTAAATCAGATTGAGATGCTTTTTCATGACCTTAAACATGCTGTTCATCCTTGAAAATCCTCCAATGTGGCTGAATTAAAAAAAAATTCTGCAAAAATCCTCCACAGTGACGTGAACAACTCTTTGCCAGTTTTTGCAAGCTCTTTTGATTGCATTACCTGCTGCCAAAGCAATTAATAGGTTTAGAGGCCAGTTACTTTTCCCGCACAGGGCAGATGGGTTTGGATAGCTTTTTCCCTTAATAAATGCTGTCATCATTTTAAAAGTACATTTTGCATTTAGGAGGTTTAAAATATACACAAGTGGTCATAAATTATACATGGAGATTCTTTTTATATTAATAAAATCATGTTTCCAGATATTATATATTTTTCTGTAATTAGTGATGCTGAACTCTTTGTCTTTAAATTAATTTCATTTTCACTAATAATGACCGAATAAGAGGCAAATAATGCCAGTTATTGGCAATACACTGGAAAAACAAAACATAACTGGATGTACCCGTCCCGGCAGCTTTCACGTCGCAAAAATCGAGCGCGTCTCACCTCTCTGTCCAAACACGCAGTTTCTCGCGTTATTTGGACACAGCTGACCGCTTGAAGAAACAAACCAGGCTAGGCTAGCAGTACAGATAGTTAGCAGCAGTGCGGAGAGCAGGAGCACGGTCAGGCTAAGCTCGGGGGGGGGTGACAGCGGAGACCGGACAGGAGCGACTCTTTCCCTTTCAGCAATGCGGACGCCGAGTGGCTTCTCCAGCTAACGTCAACGAAGTCCCGACAGGCAGGGACTGCTCTGAGGCGACGGGAGATAAAAGGCGACATCAAATAAGGGGAAGGGTTAGCTCAGTTTCAATGTTATTGTCTATTCAGAGCCACATATGGTCACAATGTCCTGCACTGGCAACCTGGTTTGGGATGTAAATAAACGCTTAATTGGATACAGCGAGCCTAACGCCATCAGGACCAACTATTTAGGTAAGAACAAAGCAAAGCCTCTTTACTGCTAACACTGACATGTATGAGGAAGCGTGTAGGGGCAGTTGAGCATCTGCAGGTTGTGTTTGTGCTGCTGAATCACCTGAAGTGACAGGAAGACCGTGTCCCAGTCCGAGACACTACCTGTTTAATAACAGAGAGCTGCAGCCACCCCTCCTCTTCCTGCACAGTGTAAACACAGCCTGTACGTTTCATTTATTGTGCATAGGAGCTAAAACTGGTTAAAGACGAGGTTCGGGGTTATGCTTAATCCGTAGCAGTGCGGGCCTGTGCACCTCATACACACATTCTGTTATTCTCCAAACGAAATGCAGCACAGATGTAATTTCAGTGCAGTTGTCTCGCAGAAGACACAACCATATATAGTAGTCTACAGTATATCCCAATAATGGCACAAGAAATGCA
>VUQJ01031344.1:0-17106 GCA_015108635.1 Andinoacara biseriatus | reverse complement strand
CACACCAAAGGCTCCATTTTTGTGACATAGGTCCAAGAGCTCTTCAACATTACAAATCAGCTCTCATGGATTTTCTCTTCCAAATTGTAAATGCAATAGCAAATCATCAGAAAGTGCAAATTCACACAAGTCCAGCAAGTCTTAGTAGATTATAATTGTTTCAAGCTTGATATGATTCACTACAATATAGACAGTTTTGATTATTAACCTCACTGAATCATTATGGTCATCGAGCTGTTATTTAAAAAAAAAAAAGATGAGAAAAGGATAGGTGGAAGACTTATGATTCAATAGATTTTTATGTTTTTGTCATTTTGTGTCTGTTGTTGTTGACTTTAATTTTAAAAGTGTTCTGGCAGCTTGAATTTTCTTGTTCATCTAATTAAAATATTCCTGAAGGTAACAATAAAAGCATAGCTTTAGTATTTCTACCTTAAAAATACATGAAGAGAAATTCTTGTTGACAAAACAATAAAATTCTAGCATTAGTTAAAAAAAAAAAACAAGTTGACTTGAATTTTCTTGTTCAAGCCAAGTACACTATTTCTGTGAGATTAGCAATACAGTTTTTTTGGTTTGGCGTAGATTATTACAAGAAAGTGTTCTCCCACTTCTGGTCCCAAGTTTAGATGAATGGGAAGGTTGTGGCAGGAAGGGTGTCTGGCACAACCTGTGTCAAACCAAACATGCAGATACATCTGCTGTGAGAAAGGGGGGAAAAAATCTCTTGATTGCCTCGATATTTTAATTTTCTCAACGTTATTTTACAGTGAAACGCTTTAAAGCAATCATTTAATAACATCTTAAATGTGGTCTTGAGCAACTGATGTAGCCTTTCAACCTTTTTTTCATAACATGTTTTCATTTTAAAGAAATTGCTTGGTGTTTTACTCACCACAGATGGTTTCCCTCCAGCCGCTGATGTAGATTCCTGCTGCTGAGCACGCGTAGACGTATGAGGAAACTGCAGCGCACATGCAATCCTCAGTTTTTTCACAGTTACAGCTGTCGTAGATGCAGTTCTGTAGAGAGAGTAGTCATGGACACATTAACAAGAGTCCAGTTGCTAAGTTATCATTAAATCTTTGTGTTTAGAGACCTACATCTTTATATGTGATTGGGCTGATGACAGAGTGACAGGGAGCAAACACTCCATTGGGATCAGTTAATTTGGAGCACCAGTAATGAGCAAATTTCCCTAAAACACAGAAACATACAGAATTAAAGTTGTTATAAAATATCTGTTGTTGTCACATCTCAGAAAATGGCAAAAGCAGTAGTGTATTTTTCATATGATAATGACATATCTCTACCTGTAATGATGTTGTCGTTACAGGGGTCTCCAAAACGTGGTGCGATGTCTGGGCAGCAGGCTCTGGTTTTCCATGTGTTAGCAAATGCTGTAGCAGTTCCCTCCACCAGTCCGCTTGCCGCTCTAAACTCATCACTCATTATGTCGTTGAAGTTTCCACACAAACCTGTTGAATAAGGTGTTACACAGTAACACACATACTAACGTGGCACATGAAGACACAGTGACACATTTAAAACCTGTCCAACTCATTTATTTTAACTTTCAACTTAAAATTCTGGTTAACGCAGGATTAAACTTCATATAAAACTGAGGGAGAAGCTTCTGCCAGACACTCTAACAATAATGTGGAGACATACCAGATGTTATTCCACTGAGTGATTTGTCAGCTGAAAGGAACACCTGCATCATGGGAGACAGCTGGATCATCACTTGTATGCCCACCTTGGTGCTTACAAGGATGTAGAAGGAAGATGGCCTGAAGACTCTTAGCTCAGCTGTATTGGCCAGAAGACATTGAAAAATGCTGCAGCAATTTATC
Source organism: Andinoacara biseriatus (assembly GCA_015108635.1). Taxonomy (NCBI): domain Eukaryota; kingdom Metazoa; phylum Chordata; class Actinopteri; order Cichliformes; family Cichlidae; genus Andinoacara; species Andinoacara biseriatus. The sequence continues at coordinate 15,253 of VUQJ01031344.1, read as the reverse complement.
CAATCACAAATTTTGGTGCACTTGAAGTTATGCATAAGTGACACACATTCAACAGACATTGTTCATACATAGACATGCAGATATTTACATACAGTACAATCATTATAGCAGGAAGATGCATCTTCTCTATGAGCACAGCTAAATTTAAAGTAACTCACCTGTAAAGAGCGGAAGCTGAGAAAGAATCTGGTTCACAAAGACCTGCCCAGACGCCTGAACTTTAACAATCTGCCATTTTGTAGAAAGAAACATTTTAGAATCCAGCTGTATTTACAAATTATACTTGTTAGTGAGAACAGGCTATATTATGGATGCTATCAGTCACAAAATTTTTGTTTCACTAGTTCTGGATGGGTTCTAGGGTCAGATTTGCTTTTAGGTTAGAGTAGTGGTGGAGACTTTTCCAGTGAGCAGCAATATTGTGAGAAGTTGAAGAGTTGAAGAAAACCTCAGAAGTTATGCATCGAGTGTGACTCAGTCACTGCTGCTGCTGATGCAAAGACTCACACACGAAGTCTGCATCCTCTTTCTCAGAAAGGCACAGAGGAAAGGTGGAAGAGAGGCTGACAGAATACACAAGAGATGCAGCTTAATGCTGAAAATATGTCAACATTAGGGATAAATAAAAGGACTACTTCTTAGATAGCACTTTTCCACTCTACTGAGCACCCAAAGCGCTTTTACAACATGTTTGCATTCAAGCAAGCACGTCCTCCTTTTAGCTGAGTGCTTACTGTCTAACATTCACACTCTGATTTGGGGTTCAATATCTTGCCCAAGGATACTTTGGCATGAAGACTAGAGCAGCCAGAAATTGAACCACCAACCTTCAGACTAGTAAATGACCTGCTCTACCTCCTGAGCCACAGCCAGTTTGTATACTTGCAAAAAACAGATATACAGATATTCATGTTGTTGTAGCTTCATGAACTTTAGTGAATGTATGTGTCTTAAATTTCTTACAATTTTTGTAATACTTTGAGCTAAATTTTGAGCCATTTCACATCTTGTTCTCTGTTTAAAGGGCTAATTCTTTTGTAGGTCTGTGACTTTTATGTGCTATTTAATTAAATTTTTATTCATATACCAAGTCACCTCAAGGTGCTATAAGTGGTTCTTTCCTAGTGATTTTTTGAGGGTGGACGTGTCTGCGCTCAGACAGGTTTGTCCCAAGTTTTTTGCATTTGTAATCTGGATAACTTCAAAATTAGTGAGTTAAGATGTTGTGATATGTGATATTTAAAAATTAAATGTTACTGATACTGACATAAATAATAAACTAAAGTGTGGTATTGTTTGTTTTGTGCAGCATTCTGATAAAGAGCTCAAATAATGTTCAAGTAAATACCTTTGGCATGATAAGTATAGTCACATATTATAGCATATATAATCAAATACTGAAAATCTGATATGGAAAATGATCCGTCTCTTGGTTTCTGTGAACAGAGTGGTCTGGGATGGAATTAAATTCCTGCCCCGAATTACTGTATTATTTTTAATTATTGTGTGCCCCTGGATTAGGGGAATCTAGCTGTGATGGTTAGAATAAGGGGCTTGGACATACATTATGTCCAGGAGAGTGTTTTTGTGTGAGTGTGTAGTAAGTGTAGTTGTATTACTGGTGCTGTAATGAGTGATGATTAAGGGAAAAACAACTTGGTGTGTGTGTATGTTGTTGTGTCTGTAGCTTACCACAGAATTGCTTCTTAAGGCCACAGTTACAGCTCTGAGGCAAGTCCTTGTGTCCTTTATTCCACATTTGACCAGATCCACCAGCACAGTGTAGGAAACATTATCGCTCTGCCACAGCAAACATTAAAACAAAACATGTCACAAGCTATAAAAAACAAATTTGCTTCTGGTATGTGTATGTGAGGTACACCAGCAGCGTGTCCAACCTTAGCCAGAACATAGGAGCAATCGCCATGGAAGGTATAGACTTTTCCATCAAAGGTGTTAATATGAGCGCCTCCTGTCACAGAACAGGTTCCTGGACAATCCGTCTCTGTACAGTTCCAGTGACCGCTTTCACACACACTGTTAACACACACACACACACACACAAACAAGTTTACTTTATTTAACATAATTATTGATATGGTCAAAATAAACCCAATTTTTCAAATGGATTTAGCACTTGGCCATCCAATAAAATCTGCACTTTGATTAATGTCGCTACCATTTTTTTGTTTCACACAAAATAAAAGTTAATTTTTCTGTTTTGTTTTTAAACACCACAACAAAGTTAAAAGTTCACACGTTACCATGATCCACAGTGGTGGGAGTAGAACTCTCCTGGCTTGTAGACTGTTTTGTTGTGGAGACACGGACACTCAGAGACTGCAATGCATCCACTTTTACCAATGTCGTCAAAGACCAGTCCTGAGGAAGAGAGGCAAAATAATACTCATGTCAGCACTAAATGGGATCGTGGCATCACCGACACAATGGGGGACCACGTACTTCTACCTGCTATTGTTGTATATAGTTTCATTTGTCAAGTCTCGATCTTAATTTCTGTATACTTTGTCCTATTCGTTATGCTCTTTGTTCTATTTTTTATATCTGTTATATATTTATACTTATTGCTCTTTTCTGTATATTTGGTTGACAACGAAAGAGCTCTGTGCAAAAAAATTCCAATGTGCCTAAACCTTGGTCCGTGCACAAATGGCAAATAAAAATCCTTGAATCCTTGAGTGTGGGGTTGCTTTTCAGGAGTTGGGCTCCGGGCCCTTAGTTAGTGAAAGGAACTTAATGCATCTTAATGCATCAGAAAATCAATGAGTTTTGGACAATTTCATGCTTCCAACTTTGTGGGAACAGCTTGAGGATGGCCCCTTTTTGTTCCAGCATGACTGTGCACCAGTGCACAAAGCAAGGACCATCTAGACATGGATTAGTGAGTCTGGGGTGGAAAAAACTTGACTGGCCTGCACAGAGTCCTGACATGAACCCGATAGAACACCTTTGGGATGAATTAAAGCGTAGACTTTGAGCCAGGCCTTCTTGTCCAACATCAGTGTCTGACCTCACAAATGCACTGCTAGAAGAATGGTCGAAAATTCCCATAAACATACTCATAAATTTTGTGGAAAGCCTTCACAGAAGAGTTGAAGCTGCAAAAGGTGGGCTGACATTATATTACACATCATATTAAACCCTATGGATTAAGAACAGGATGTCACTCAAGTTCATATGTGTGTGAAGGCAGACTAGCAAATACTTTTGGTAATATAGTGTAGTTTTAATAAATAGCTCTATATAGCATTACCACTGTTTTGACCTTTGAATCATTCTATTGACCTTGAAGTAGAGGTCAGAAGTCCAATATGATATGATATTTTAAATCTTTTTACGGGGAAATGTTGACACCGTGCCTCTTAAATAAATCCAGTAGCTACTTAACTTTAAAAGAAGGTTTGTTTGGTGCTGCTGTAGACTGTAATTAAATCTGTCCTGTTCCTCCATCTTTAAAATTCCAGCCTATGTAATGAAGTGATATTTTTACAGGTTGTTCTTGTTTATATGACTTGCATAAATCAACAGGGTGTTGTGGTGAAATAAGATGCATGTTTTGTTGGACAGTCTTCTGCACATTGTAGTTTCAATGTGTCAGACATCCAGTGTCACACTGTTAGGAGACTAGAATAAGGATTTTCAGCACACAGCTCTTCTTTTTTCCTGTCCTTCTCAATCCCCTACCTAGGACGTACTTTTGGAATGCACCCAGAGGTAGAGTATAATAGATATGTTGCGCTGTTCAATTGGGAAATGTGTGTTGTTTAGTAGCACACCCTATTCAACTTGGTAGCTGGTGCCGCCCAAGTCTGTTGCCTGCCGAGCATACAATAAAATGAATACAATATTTAACTGTGTCAAGACATCTCTCTTCGGATTTCATGTTTTCATCACCAAAACATTTGGAGACATATAGACCTGTTGGATAGTTTCAGACTCAAAGTTTCAGCGAGGGAGTGCAAAATAATACCAGCAGGGCAGTTGCAGCCATCATGACAGTGGCTGTCACATGTCTGGCTGGCATGCGGGGTGGAGCAGCTGTCGGGACATGAACTGCTACACTCCAAGAACACCATGTTGTACGGACAGTTCTTGTCTGTGGAGACAAAATTCAATCAAGTAATTCTGCAAAGTGTAAGGCAAACAACACTGTATATAATTGAGACCCAGAACTATAAAAGTTGCACCCTTACAGCAAAATGTATCATTCCTCCATTGTTGAGGATTTCCACCTGCATGGACACACTGTCTGGAAAACTCCGAGACTGTCTTGCAGAAGACCAAATCAGTGTTGTTGTTAGAGTCGCACATGTCCACCGCACAGGCTGTACTGAAGGAATCCACATCAAGAAGCTTTTGGCAATCTTCAAATGGAGCACTGGAGAAAATCTGGTCACATAATTGCTGGGGGAAAAAAGTCAATTGGTTTAAAAAAAAAAAAGTACTGCTATTAATTATTAGATTTTGACTGTAACAAAGAAAACACAGAGGTGAAGCATCAAGGAGCCAAGGCTGGTGTGGCAACACCTTTTTAATTTTACAGTTATATCTACAGGCTATTGAGAATTTGATAGGAGGGCTGAGTCCTGCGTCAGTCATAGCATATTTAAAAATTCTTGGTTTGCTTCTGCAAGACCTCCCTTCCCAAAGTTCTGCTTTGGATAAAACCAAATAATAACACCCTTGGATACCACATTTTAACCTACCTTTTAACATGTTACACAATTTGAATTAACAGTTAAACTTTCACTAATGAATATATTTCACTAATAATACAATAAATTCTGACACTGGGTGCATGGCATCAAAGTTACTAGCTAGCTCATAACTGCTAGAAACTACTTTGAGCCATTGTTTAACAAATACAACTCTACAAAGGCTTGTACTGTGAAGCAGGACTTGGGGCTTAGTCGGGTACCTTTGGGTTTAATCCTGGGTTCTTTGGGTTACGAAGGTGGCTCACTTCTCACATTGCCATGGTAACTTGTGCTGCACACCTAACTTGGTTCTCGGGGTATTGGGAGGCCCTGGACCATCTGGTGTCCTCCCAGTACTGGACTAAAGTACTCTTAACTTAGAACCTCCATATTCCATCAATTGTCCTAACTTAGCACATTTACTGAAGTGCAGTTTTGAAGTGTCTTTTGAAAATGTTAAACAGTGACGCCTTACCTTATCCCCACAGCTCAGGACTGGGTTACGGTCAGTCTCCTCACAGCTCTCTGTGGGGCCATTCACCTTGTAGGTCTCAGCGTAGTTTGTCACAGACAGTGAAGTTCCTGCAGTGCAGCACAGTCACAACACAGTGATCACTGTGTCTGCTGGATGGCTCCTTTATTATTAGATTTTTGTTTCATAATGTAGCATCTAGAGTGGGGTCTCAAACTCCAGGCCTCGAGGTCCGGTGTCCTGCAGGTTTTAGATGTGTCCCTAAGTCCTGCTGATGACTTCTATATTTGACTCAGGTGTGCTGAAGCAGAGACGCGTCTAAAACCTGCAGGACACCTCGAGGCCTGGAGTTTGAGAGCCCTGATCTAGAGTGTCACTACAGAAACATACTGTTGAAATACAACATTTTTTTTTACTTTTTTTGTTTGTTTGTTTGTTTGTTTGTTGCTGAAATAATCCCAGTATTCCCTGAAAATTATGCAAACTGGATCATTGCTCCAAATCGAGTAAATGTTATTGAGCATTACAGGGGTCCTGACAGATGTGTAAGCCAGGCTTGCATGTGTACAACCGTCCCTCCAACCATCCAAAACATAATTTCAAATTTTTATTGATCAAACCCAAGCATTTCAGGGTCTTTTTTTTAATTTCTTTTCTTTTTTCTTTGAATGGCAAATGTTCAAACTGAGAAAATGTACCATTTAAAAAAATAAATTGCTAATTTTGAATTTGATGGGAGAAATGTCTCAAAAACGTTGGGACAGGGCCACTTATATCAAGTTGTAGCATTGCCTCTTCTTTTAACAACAGTCTGGAGCAGATGGATAGAAATGTAGTATAAATATTAACTCTAGTAGAGAACTGCTTCTGATTTTTAAATTATTTATAATTTTAGTTAACATAATTTAAATATTAATTTCCAGTTTGATGTCAAAATAATGTGTTTTAGTATTTTTAAAAAAAGTCCTAATTGAGTCACTGTATTATTCTTGAATAAATAGTTCTTCTAAGCTGTGTCCCTATTGCTTTTAACAAAGAAGGAACAACTGCAGTCTACTTTATACTATCCCTTAAAATATTAAAATAATCTTACCGTCTTTCATGAATTCATTGGATATGCCATCAAAGTTTCCACACAGTCCACATAACTGGTTCTGATATTTGTCATTTATTTCAATCTGTGAACAAAATCCACACATGCAGTAGGTAATTGGCAAAATCACAAGACAATACAGTATGAACTAAAATCCAAATGTGACATTCAATCCATTCAGCAGGAAATTCACATGACATTTAGTTAGATCATCCGAATGTCAGGATCTCAATAAAAGCTTGCAACCAGTGTTTGGTTTGGGGAGTTAGAAGAAGGACTGATGCATGACCTGTTATATAGTCTAGAAATTAATAAAAGTGATTGATTAGATCAGTAATAATTTCTTTACTGCCTGCCATCCATCCTTTGGTTTCAGTGTAGGGTCTTACCGGTGTTGTGTAAAGTGCAGTGAGATGAACTGGAGTATTTTTGTGCTAAATAAATAAACATTGAACTGCATACAAACTATGAAAAATATAATGCCTTTCACATGTTTATACTACTGTAATCATAATAATGTGCAATCAAAACCTTGAATCACAGCAATCTTTATGAAGTAATATGCTCATACACATGTTTACTTTTTTAGTGGCTACATTTGCATTGTGGTTTTCAGGCTTGGTTTATTTTTATTGTTTGCTAATCTGTCTAGTACAAACTCCCACAAACTCACCTAGTGACTCACTGCTGCTGTGCTGTGAGCTTTAGTCAAACTTCGTCAGGCTTTTCCCAGTCAAGTTATTTTGATAGAGCAGTTTGTCGTTCATCCTTTCTTTTTGTCTTTTTGTGCGATTTGTCAACTATAATAAACTAAAATGGGGGTTTTCTCGTTGTCCCACTATTACACCGGTTCTTAATTTCATCAACATTTAGGCAGCTGAAACAAATTAACAACCCTGTCTGCTACTCAGCTGAGCAGATCAGTAGCCCAGAAGTTTGACTTGATGCTAAACTTTGATTTTAAAGTGTTTCTTTATTTATTTATTTTTAGCAGTACACTTATCAGATCCAGCAGGATCTGGCTGCTGGATAAGCCTGCCTGAGTTTTCAAATGTGTAACTTTATCAGTATAATTAAAGCCCACTAAAATTCAGCTGATCAAAAGAACACAGACATGTTTGTATATGTGAGGGTATGTTCATACATCGAAGGAGTCGTCCAGGTTCCAGATAGCTTTGATTCCCAGATTAGCTTGAACGGAGATACTAGACGTGGCTCGCTTGATGGTCATTCCTGAGTCAGTGAATGGCAGAGACTCCCTGGTGCAAACAAACAGTGTTGTTATAAAAATTAGATAAAAGCAGCAGCCTACACTGGAACTCATTTTCTAATGAGAAGCAAATGAGAGTCAAGTCTTTGCAATAAAGAGCGAAGAGAGAAGTGGCTAGTCATCATACTCAGAAAGACAATTTCTTGTCTTTTCTGAGGTCAAAAGCAAGACAAATCTATATGACCTTTGTATTACTGCTGTTTCCTGATATACAGTCAGTTTATCCTTTATAAATTACAGAATTAGCTTCATCCAAGATGTCCTGTGAGTAAAATATCAGACAGTCCCCTGACTTCAGTGCCACAGAACAGACTATTTGAAGTGTGAGAAAGCACAAGAAGGTGTCCCAATGCAGGGATACCTTCATGGGACGCCTCAGAACAAATACCGCAGAACAAATGCTGCAAGTGCAACAGTGAATATCAAAAAAATGTAATTGTGAAATCTAATTTAAGTGAAATTTCCACAACAGCAACATATGAGAGTTTACCACAGAATATTCTGTCTCAGAGAAAGAGATCTTGCCTGAACTTACATCTTGCCATTGACAAGCACTGAGCCTTTAGAGAGCACCACTTCAGAACCTTCGATTATCATGGTGATTCTGCTGACTGTGGGGATGTTGTTGACTACGCTCCGCCTCATCTGGATGTTAAAGTTTACATAGCTGCCCTTGCATTGTGACACAAGGACATGGTTACAGCTCGAGTTCAGCTGGAAGAAATCTCCATCGAAGGTCTTGAAGTGATAACTTCCCCAAGTAGTGCACACTTTGCCGAGGTGGGATGCATTAGCTATAAAATTAATGAATTACAAATTATTTTTGAGATATCTTTTCAAATTGACTTGAAGACCGAAGCAAAAGAAAACAAAAAAAACCACATTGGACATTTGTTAATTTACCTGAAGTCACGGTCAGTATATTTGTAGAAGGAACAATGTTCACTGAAGTAAAAAGAAGAAAAAACAACTTATTAATTACAAAATTACAAAAAAAATTAACATTTCTCAGAAGATAATCAGTTGACAATTCACTGATATCAAACTCAATAATATAATCAAACCAAAGATGCCCAAGACAGTTAACTGTTGTAGATATCTGCTCTACCTCCTGGCTGTAGCTCAGGGCGTAGAGCAGGGCACCTAATGATTGGAAGGTCAGCGGTTCGATTCCTGGCTGCTCCTTGGGCAAGACACTGAACCCCAAGTTCAGTTCACACACATTCTATGAATGTGTGTGAATGTTAGACAGTAAAAGCACTTAGCTTAGTTACACATGGAAGTGCTTGTATGAATGGGTAAATATAAGTGTGTTGTATAAGTGCTCAGATAGAGTAGAAAAGCACAATATGAGAACTAGTCCATTTAACATATGCTTTATCTCCAAAAATGGAGCAATATTGTTTCCAGCAATATTCAATACAGATTATAACAGTAATATGCATTAATTAGCTGTAGTGTTGAAGCTATGAAATAGTCGGAAAAAACAAAAAGGAAATGTAACCAACCCAAGTATGAAACAATTCCCATCTAAATTCACATAATGAATTTAGATGGGATTCACATGATTGGTTAAAAGAACAACATCGACCCTATGACCTCTTCCCATCATCTCATAGTGCATCCTGTGAGTGTGAAATTGTAAAGAGCCTATAGAGTTAAATGGTGTCCATTTACCAGTCTGAGAAAGTGAGCCAACTATCAGCGCCAGGTAGATGAGCCATAATGTCAATTCAAGCCCTTTGGCCCCCATGTTGGTCAGGAGGACTGACACGCTATGATAGGATTCACCTGTGGGACAAGCTCCTTTATAATGTGCCTCTGAAGGCGGCACTACACTGCGTCATATTTCATATTGAAGCAAATGGTCATATGTATTTACTCAGCAAACAACTCCACCACTGCACGGAGCAGCTTCTTCACTCTATACACCTCTATCACCTCTATCACCTCTATCACCTCTATCACCTCTATTCACCTCTATACACCTCTCATCTACTATATACCTGTAGGATGTTTTTCTTGATGTTCAGTGAACTGAAACATGAACAAGCCAGAAAATGTAAATGGAAAACAAGAGTTTTTTGAAAGTTTTTCAACCTGTTACCTAATCTTATTTGGGTGTTTTACTAAGTTGAACTAAACTGAAAAGCACCTGGAATATAGTATGGGTCTATACTTTGCTCCTAACAATAACCATCGCCCAAATTAGCACAGCTAAAACAGAATATACATTCTGAGTTGTGTAGCATTTCCAAATGGGTAAAAATGAATAAACTAGTATTGGACGTAGTAGTAGTAGTCTACTTTTGTTTATTTATTTTTTTGCAGTAGGAATGTGCTTGTTAATACGGCTGCACTTGGCCTGTCTACAAAACAGCAAAATTGAATTACTGGTTGTTATATTAGACAGTGTCAGACATTTGCATCATATGCAGTTGTACATAAGTTTACAGTAATTTTGCCCCTGTACACCCCAACAGTAGATTTGAATCAAACAATTAAGTCCAGACTTTAATTCATGGGGGTTTAACAAAAGCACTGCATTAATTGCTTTGGAATTACAGCCATTTTAATACATACTCCCCTATTTTCAGAGGCTCAAAAGTAATTGAATCATTGATTGACGAGCAGGTTCACTGACACAAACAGGACTTCTTGAATAGCCATGCCAAGAAGACTCCCCATCATCATCAGAATCATAAAGTCTTCAATGAAGAGACACCTTCATGAATGGAAAAAGAGAGGTTTTGCAACAAAATGCAAACCACTGGTTACACTCAAGAACAGGAAGTTGTCAGAAAACATCTAAAAGTGACTGCCCAAGTATGGAAAGAATTCTTTAGACAGATGAAACCAAGAGTAAGTTGTACCAGGAAGTTGGGAAGAGAAAAGTATGGATAAGAAAAGGAACAGCCCATAATCCCAAGTATAACACATCATCTTTCAAACATGTATGGCTGCAAGTGGAACCGTGTCACCTGTGTTTAACTAATGATGTGAATGCTGGCAGAAGTAGCAGGATGGATTCTGTGTACACGATTATACTCTGCTGTACTCAGCAAAGTGCTGCAAAACTGATCAGACTGTGCTTCACAGTGCAAAATGATAATGACTCAAAGTATACTGCAAAAGCAACCCAAACGTTTCTCAAAGCAAAGAAATGTCACCTGGAGAGAGATTGTTTATTCATTGTTCTTTATGCACTAACGTGTGCAAGATGAGTAAACAATTAGCCCGGCTAACTTCGGAAGATCAATTTAATGCAGGTCCTAAGCTATTCATGATAAACTAGTAACTACACATATTTTATCATAAACAAATATACATTATTTTTGTCATGGATATACAACATCTCAAGTGATCCTTGGACAGCTGGTTGTACTTTGTCCACAAACTAATTTTATGTTGAGAATTGTGTTGTAGAGAGGTTCTTCCCTCTGGAACAGGTTACTAAACAACAGTGGACATCAAAAATAGCGGTTTATATATATATATATATATATATATATATAAATGCAACAAAAAAAGGTCCAGAAAATCTCATTGTATTATTTTTAAATAATTACTTTGCATTATATTGCATGAAATAAATATTTAATACAGAAAAACAGAACTTAATATTTGGTACAGAAACCTTTGTTTGCAGTTACAGAGGTCAGACGTTTCCTGTAGTTCTTGAACAAGTTTGCACACACTGCAGCAGGATTTTGGCCCTCTCCTCCATACAGATCTTCTCCAGATCTTTCAGGTTTCGGGGCTGTCGCTGGGCAACATTTAGTTTCAGCTCCAGCTAAACATTTTCTATTAGGCTCAGGTTGGGAGACCACTCCAGGACCTTGAAATGCTTTTTACACCTTAGTTGCCCTGGCTGTGTGTTTCAGGTCATTGACATGCTGGAAGACCCAACCACAACGCATCTTCAATGCTCTATTTCTGATGGAGGGAGGTTGTTGGCCAAAATCTCGTGATACATGACCCCCATCCATCATCCCTTCAATACAGTGCAGTTGTCCCATCTCCTTTGCAGAAAAGCACCCCCAAAATATGATGTTTCCACCCCCATGCTTCACTGTAGAGATGATGTTCTTGGGTTTGTACTCATCCCTATTCTTCTTCCTCTAAACACGGCAAGTGAAGTTGATACAAGAAAGCTCTATTTTGGTCTCATCTGACCACATGACCTTCTCCTATGCCTCCTCTAGATCTTCCAGATGGTCACTGGTAAACTTCAAACGGGCCTGGCCATTTGCTGGTGTGAGCAGGGGGACCTTGTGTGCCCTGCAGGATTGTAATCCATGACAGCAGTGTGTTACTAATGGTCATCTTGGACCGTTGGTCCCAGCTCTCTTCAAGTCATTGACTGATTCATGACCTTTCTCAGAATCATCCGTACCCTACGAGGTGAGATCCTGCACGGAGCCCCAGGTCAATGAAGATTGACAGTCATCTTGTGTTTCTTTAATTTTCTAATAATTGCGCTAATAGTTGCTGCCTTCACACCAAGCTGCTTGCCTGTTGTCCTGTAGCCCATCCCAGCCTTGTGCAGGTCTACAATTCTGTCCCTGGTGTCCTTAGACAGCTCTTTGTCTTGGGCATAGTGGAGAGCTTGGAGTATGATTGACTGAGTGTGTGGACAGGTGTCTTTAATACAGGTGAATTAATACAGGTAATTAGTGCAGAATAGGAGGGCTTCCTAGAGTAAAACTAACAGGTCTGTGAGAGCCAGAATTCTTGCTGGTTGGTAGGTGATCAAATACTTATTTCATGCAATAAAATGGAAATTGATTATTTAAAAATCATATGATGTGATTTTCTGGGTCATTTTTTTAGATTCTGTCTCTCACCGTTGAAGTGTACCTACGATAAAAATTACAGACCTCTCAGTTTTTTGTAGGTGGGAAAACTTGCAAAATCAGTGTCTGAAATACTGTTTTTCCCCACTGTAACAAAAACACATCAATTACACAGTAAAAGGACACACTCCTCTTAACTAAGACACTGTGACAAAAGGCTACATAATTTCTTAATTGATATTGGTACCAGACAAAGGGTGTTAATTGTTAATTGTCAATTTGGTATCATTTTGTATAGTTTTTTGTCATAGTTGCTGTATGACAAATCCATAAACCATCATCATGAAATATGTTTAACTGTATATGTTGGTGTGTATATGCAGAGATGCTGAATTATGGTATGGACATTGGGATCTGTCCAAAAAAATATGAGGAGGAAATGTGCATTTATTTGAATGAACAAGTAGACACAACATGTCTCTCAGTCATATATGTATGACTTTTGTTGACTTTTTTTGCTATTAGACATTGCAATTTTAAATGTCAGTGCACAAGAATTAACCACAAACATTCAGAATAATGACATTTTGATGGGAACAAATAATAACAAACCTGGCTTGTGTTGCACTTTCAAACTGAATTTCCTATCAGTGGCTTATTCAGTTCACAAGATGTCTCAACATCCAGCGGTCCACACCCATCACTTTGAAAAAGGTAACACAATATGGCACATTGTTCAGGTGCAAATATGACGAGTGTTGCTCTAAGGAGGAGAAGGATTTTGGACTTGTGTTGATGTGAGAGACCTGCGTAAATAAGCGACTATGACTCAGCTAACCTAGTCCAGGATATGCATCCTGTGGTCAATCTTTAATAAACTCAAATTTTTCATTCTGACTCAAGTGTTTGGGTCGTGTCAATAGAGACGGCATGTTCAAGACTTCAGATGCCATTAATTAAATGTGCAATCAGAGAAAATTTCATGTTGTTATAAAATACAAAAAGAATTCCTGAGCATCTGTCTAAGAGACAGGGTTTGCACTTTCAGCTATTCATTTAGACTTTTTTTCTTGATAAATTTGGCAATTGTTTTGTCAAATTATCAAAAATTTTTGTTTTTGATTAATTTTATTCCTCTGAGATAAAGTCCTTTTTCTTCTTCTTTCTAAAGGTCAGATAGACGTGAATACATTGTGAAGCTCTCCTTTTCACGGGTTCCAGGTTTTGGTCAAGCCGTGTAAAGCGAATAGTCAAACCAGTGCTGAAGACACAGAGCAATACAACATGAGGTGAGCTATGCTTAGAGGGATTTAAGTACTAATAATACTGTCAGGCTTATAGATATTTGGGCTGTAACAGTACTTGCCTTTTTTCCTCTGTACACCACCAAAGAAATAGATGAAATGATAGCTACAAAAAATATTGCACCAACCTTTTCAGCAATGACAGACACTTCTGATATTTGGAATAACACCCTCAAGTGTGCAAACCTTGAACATTAACAAAAGCTGACGTTGCTCCATGAAGATGCTTTAGGCCTTTATTGCAACTGTCTTACTGGTGCTGTTTGTGGATCTTTCTGCTCTCTGTTCTGTTTACTATTGTCTTATGGCCAAATCACCCCGAGCACACCCACTGTCCTCGGATCTCGGAAGCTAAGCGTGGTCGGGCCTGGTTAGTATTTGGATGCGAGTTCACCCGGAAATACCAGGTGGCTGTGGCTCAGGAAGGTTGGTGATTTGATTCCAGGCTGCTTCTGTCTGCATGACAAAGTATCCTTGGACAGGATACTGAACCCTGTGTTGCTCCCAATATGTTCATTGGCGTGTGACCAAAATGTACTTGTATGAATAAGGAAGTGTTCAAAAAAAGTGGTTTGAGTGCTATGGACTAGTTCTTATATAGCACTTTTCTACTCTGACTGAGTACTCAAAGCGCTTATACAACACGTTTACATTTACCTCATTCACACCAGCACTTCCATGTGTAATTAAGCTAAGTGCTTTTATTAGCTAACATTCACACACATTCATACTCCAATGCTTGCGTCGGAGAGGAACTTGGAGTTAAGTATCTTGGCATGCAGCCTGGAGTAGCCAGGAATCGAACCACCGATTAATAAGAAGCATGCTCAATTGCAGTTAAGTCATAGCCAGGTCCCATGACCATGTAATTCAGAACACAACACCTTGACAACTAATGGGGTTAATTTTACAGTACATCATTAAATTTGCACATTAAGACATTTTTGTAAGCGTTTAACTGAATAAACGTATAGCCCCATGAACTTTCCAAAGTCCAAAGGTTCAAATCCAGATTTATTAACAAAAAAAATGTAAGCAGCATAGTGTGACAACCAGTTTTCCAAAAAATGCCTTTTATGACCTAAAATGCAGTACCAGTCAAAGGTTTGCATTTCATATGCAGTCATAAATGACTTCGCCAGTGAGTATTAATTTTCAAGTATATGTCTATATACATTTGGCGTGGCTGTAGCTCAGGAGGTAGGTAGGTCAGGGGTCCGATTCCTGGCTGCTCCGGGCTGAAGATACTGAACCCCAAGTTGCTCTGAATGCGTGTGAATGTTAGACATTAAGCACTTAGCTTACTTACATATGGAAGTGCTTGTATGAATGGGTGTGAATGGGTGAATGTAAATGTGCTGTATAAGCACTTTGAGTGCTCAGATAGAGTAGAAAAGCGCTATATAAGAGCTAGTCCATTTACCATTTACATTAGAGTGAAAAGTATTCACCCACTTATCCAAACCACTGAATTTAGGTGTTCCAATTACTTCTGTGGCTAAGTGGTATAAAGCCAAGCAGACTGCTTCTACAAACATTTGTGAACTGTCAGGAGCTCAGTGAATTCCACCATGGTGCAACAAGTCCATCGATCCATCCA
>VUQJ01031342.1:0-13620 GCA_015108635.1 Andinoacara biseriatus | reverse complement strand
AGTTTGGAGCATTTTGCAGCTTATGGTGTTTTGAAAAACTCTAAATAATAACCAAAATGCAATAATAAAAAATATAATGCATTATATTTAATAAGAATATCGCAGTGGTAATACTGTTGTGGTTTCTTGAGGCTTGTTAAATTCAGTGGAGTATCTACTGAGTGTCCAGATACTTCAGCTTAACACGTTAGTGAGGGGTGTATACACTAAGCAAATGTTAACACTGGCTCATGTTCCGTTTGTGTCTTGTGTGCATTCTGTTACAGCTTGCAGACAGACACAACCTTCTGCGACCAGAGACTGTGGAGGGTCTCTTCTACCTGTACAGGTTCACAAAAGATCACAAATACCAGGACTGGGGCTGGAAGATTCTCCAAAACTTTAACAGATACACAAAGGTCTGTGCAATCAAGGCTAATCTACATCGATCTGTGTGGATAAATGGCTTCTTCAAAATCTTGTCAAACACAGGCCTGTTTAATGCACACCTCTGTGGCTCTCATACATTTTCATGAATGTGAACCCAATATTTAAGATTTGCCGAATGCATCGTGTGAGCTTGAACAAATGCCTGTGTGCTTCTCCTCAGGTTTCCTCTGGTGGCTACACCTCCATTAACAATGTGTGCGACCCGGACTACCCAAGCCCCCGGGACAAGATGGACAGCTTCTTCCTGGGAGAGACGTTAAAATATTTCTACCTACTTTTCTCGAATGACTTTAACATCATCAGCCTGGACCAATATGTCTTCAACACAGAGGCGCACCCACTGCCTATATGGCCTTCTGCGTGACACAAATACAAATAGTGCAAACATCTCAGGGTTGGACTAACACCAAGAGAATACTTTTACATTCTGTGTCTTGGACACACAATGACTGAATCATTGTCTCTATGAAGAAGTCCAGTTCAGTTTGGGGCTCTGCTCTGTTTATTCATTTGACTGATTGCCTTTGTTAAAACTGAGGAAGTTTCCTGTTCTAATGAATACTCAGATTAGCTTCGACACTGAATGTGTCGCTTTGATTTAAGTCACAATCGTATGTGGAGGGGCAGCCTCTGCTTGGACTCATTGCAACTGTATGAAGACTGACACTGTTTAGTATGGCTCTGCAACTTGCACTAACTAAAATCACCATTGATGTGTCAGAAACAAAGTTCCAAAACAGCTTTGATGTCATAATGTTTACCAGACATTCTGTTCTCAACAGTGGAAAAGCTGTTCTGAATGTCTGCCCTGTAGCTGTGACCCAGTACTAGGAGTGATGGCAGGTTGTCTTTGTAACATTCCCTGACAGTAGCTTCCATCACTGTGAATTGAAACCTGTGCCACATGCAGCCTGCCAAGAAACCACTTCCTCATCACACCGTGTCATTAGGTCAGTCAAGTGCTCAGACTTGGACAGTTCTCAGATACCCTCACTGTGTGAATGAAAACAGGAAATTCAATGCAGCTTCCTAAAGGGTGAGACCTCAAGCCATGTTTGGTTTATTTGCTGCATTCATGTTGTAAAGGAAGTGTCACTTAAGGTCAAGGATAAAGCTTTGCTCGGGAGGTGCTCACACTGCAACATTGATAATGGATCACTCTAACCAGTTAAGTGCAGAGAAAAGTGTTTGCAGTGCCACACATTCAACAATCCAAGCATTTCTTATAGGGTTAGGTGATATGATGGCATAAGCCTAAAGACCATACGCACAGATAAAGAGTAGCAACCACATTGTAACTATTAGCAACACCAAGTGGGCATGTACTGCATTAACACTGACATGAGCAATTGACTTGATTACCAATAGAAGTATTCTGTTAATTAATGTGATGGAGTGACGTGGGGAGAGACTCAAAACAAGAATGAAGAATATGGAATGATGGGAACATTCCCGTTATAAAACATGGTGGTCGAATAACTAGGGAACATCAAGTGTGTTTTGGTGTCCTTGCACATACAGTGCTTAACAAATTCATTAGACTATCTGTCATGAAAACCAAAAAAAAAAACCCAACATATTTTAGAAATTTGCCAAAAAGTTGAATTTTTTATTTATTTGGCCAATAAACTGAATTCATGTTTTGATACCCAAATTTGAGCCAAACATAACATTCAACAGAAAATTAATTTTTCTGTTTAGGACTGCAAGTAAACAATTTAATTAAAAACAGTGTTTTGCTATTTTTTATACTTCCTTGAAAAACTAATTTTTAAAATTCATAGATAACAGTAATTATTTTTTAGCATTAGAAATATAATTTAGATTAAAGAGCTTGTGCTTGGGCTAACCATTACAAGCATGAAAAATGATTTTGGGAATTACCAATACTGTTAAATTAGAACTGTTCAGCTTGCTCAGCTACATAGAATTCTTTCTTTTGTTACTATGTTACAAATCCAAGTTAGCCAGCTCCAAATGCAAATGTGGCCAAAAAAACTTGTCTTCTTTGTGCTACCTGTAGGAAAAGTGCTTCTATGAGTGAGTGTGTGTGTGTGTGTGTGTGTCCTGCCAGTCCTGCTGTAGCTTTGGCCAGGATTATTAAAGATGGTCAATCACATAAGAGTTTTTTCTTTCTTGTAGGTTTGTAATTAGAACAGGTTAAATTGATCCTAATTTGCTAATGGATTAGGCAATCAGTTTTGCATTCTGGTTAATTTATCCATAAAGTGTCTCTGATTTCATTGACCAAAATATGTAAATATCCTTTAACATTATCAAGGATCTGCTCCTTGCTTTACTCCCACTGGTCTTGTCACATTTCCTCAATCAAAGGCCTTGAGGCAAGTCTCACCACTTTGTGGCATCTTGACATGCCTCTGGGAAGGTATTTTGAAGCATTAACTAAATTAACTTTAATTTCAACAATCACTGCTTCATGAAGACTGCATGCATAGAATCACCAGTCAAATATAATTTAAAAAGGAAAACAATAAACGCACTTAAAAGTTTTATTGATTTTTACAAAATAAAGTTTAAAAGCTTTTTTCCCTCTTTCCATTGAAACTACTTCACAGTCTCTAGCAGAGCTGTCGTCCTCTGCAAAGAAACGACTGGTGTGAGAAGCTGATCTTGTACAATATGAATGTGTCATTTGTGGGAAATTATACTTGCTATGGCTGTGGAGAAACACAAAGTGGGAAAAAACAAACTGCGTCTTTGACCTCACAACTTGGATTTTCTTTTGACAGGATGACACGATCTTGGTCCCATTTCAGCTGTTGCTAAGCAGCAGATTTTACTTATGAACTGTGAATCTTTTGCATATTGAAGCAGCAGTAGGTTCTTGGCAACCGTTAAATTTGTGATTTTCTTTCTTTTCTTTTTTCTTGCAACTGAACAGCTGCTATTTTTTACTGAATATTCCATTCCTTTGTCACTCTCATTGTTAAGGTGTAAATCAGGGTTGTTCAAACTATGGTCTGCAGGACAAACATGGCCTAAGCTCAGATTTTCTTTGGCCCGCAGGCACAAGCAATGAATACATCTCAGCCTCCAATTCCTCTTTTTAACTCATGGAGGCAGTGTCATGTAACAGATGTCTGCCAACTCCTTGAAAACCTCAAAAAGAAAAAGATTGAATGATTAACCAATAACAGCCCATGCTCTGTGATGCTGTGTGCCTTGGGTGGGGGTCATAGTTGACACAGTGTTGCCAACTTAGCAACTCTTCAGAACCCCCAGCGACTTTTTTTTTTTTTCTAAAAAGGGACTAGTGAGAAATTTGGCGACTTTTTCCGAGGACTTTTTGAGAAAGCCGAAATCCTCCCAACGCCATGTTTTGTGTACATACAGTATGCCCGGATTTCACATAGGCACTGAGGAGAAGGTGCAACTTTTCCAGAGACACTTGTCACAAATGGCCATGGCCACGAGGGCAACGGAAGTTGCAACAAAGATAACATCACAGTTCTATAAAGACAGTTGATGTGTCCAAAAAGGAATAGGTTGATTACCATGAAGACACAATAACACAGTCATAAAGATACTTGCACTTTTTTAAGGCCTTCATAAATTCTGTTGACTACAGTCTACCTACCAATATAAGCCAAGATATTATAAAACAAAAACACTGGAAATCACTTTTTGGCAAATGATCACTTTTCGGTACAACACTGACAGCTGGATAAGAGCAAGTTTCCTGAGATCTGAACATTTGCAAAGAAAATGTTCAACTTGTTTGGCTCCACATATTTGTTTGTACAGTTTCTTTGTTCTAAACTGCTTGAGATCAAGACTAAGTGACACTCAGCTATGTGACATTTTACGAGCCAGACCTGCTCTGTGTACCTGTGTACCCTTCACATTACTGTCAGTCGCTTACCTGTTGCCCTGTTATCAGAAATGCAGTTTTACAGCATGTGTATGTTATAAATTTCAGCTGGAAATTCAGAACACTGTTATGCTCTACATTTGATTACTTCATGTTTGCTGCATGGAAATTATTAAATAATATTTATATGCATCTTTTATTCTTTAAATTAATGTCATCAGGGACACTTTCACATTGTCCAATCTGGCCCTCTTTGAAAAAAAGTTTGGACACCCCCAGTTTAAGTGATGTAAGGAGAGTTTAAGTGTAAATTTGGCAGAATTAATGGTAGTATGTATTTAAGATTGCAACATCGATTCCACACAGTGAGCTTGTACGTGCATTTTATTTGAGTTATTGCCATAGCAGCAGCTTATGTAGGCTGTAAATACCCTCACTGACATTGTAGCTTGTCTCCTAGTTGGATTCAACTTTTGGATTTTGTACTGAAATCAAGCTTGTCGTTTTCTTATGTCAGACATGTGCCTTCAGTGTTGCTTCAGGCATTTAAGAGGAAACCACACCAAAACAAACAAAAAAACAAAACACCTGATGTAGTTCATTCAAGCTATTTTTGCATGTTGCTAATTTGCTGTAAGATATTCTCATTTTGATAGCTGCAGATTATTTTTTACAACAGAGCAATGAAATACAGTGCTATTTTTCCTGCAGTACCTCAAATCAGTCCTGACATTTACATTTCTACATGTGTGTGTGCATCGTATTGACAGCATAGCTACATACAGTGGAGAAAATAAGTATTTGATACACTGCAAAACAAAAGACATCTGGCTCAGGGAAGGGCAGACATCTTTCACAACCACTTGGTGGTCAGGGCAAGGCCACAGAACAAAATACATCCCTTCAGTTTCTTCTTTAGCAGGTAAAATGTATGCTCTGTGGTCTAGGTTTAGGTCTGGAGATTGACTAGTCCAGTCTAGAACCTTCCACTGTGCTACTTTGACATGCAGATGAGTTTGTATGTTTGGGCTTATGATCCTTTAGCCTTTCTATCACCAATTAATCTTTGTCTCAGTCCATAAAACCTTGTCTCTATACTTTGTAGCACATTCCAGCCTGGCCTTCCTATTCTTTTTGCCTATCAGTGGTTTGCATCTTCTGGTGAAGCCTCTGTACTTTTGTTCATGAAGTCTTCTGTGAACAACAGATGCCTTCACTCCTGTCCTCTGGAGGTTGCTGCTAATTTCATGAACAGTTGTTGGGGGTTTATTTATTTATTTTTACAGCCCTTACAATGTTTCTGTCAGAACTGAACTGCTGTTGCTTTCTTTTACCTTTACCTGTTCACAGAGGTGAGGAGTAATGGATTACAAATACATCATTACTGTACTTAAGTAGATTTCTCAGCTATCTCTACTTTAGTTCAGTATTTGTTTTTCTGACAACTTCTTACTTTTACTCCCTACATTTTTACACAAATACCTGCACATTCGACTCCTTAGATTTTCAAAACAGGCTCCTTACTTTAGGTTTAACACATTTGATGAAAGTTTTTATTTCACATCACTGCTTCTTTAAACTTCAAACCAAATTGAGCCTGAATGAAGGGAACAGATAAGGGACAATCATACTGGTCGATCTGTCCCCAGGGCTTATTGCATACTAATTTATTCATCATTTATAGCGACAGTACCAATTACAGACACAAAAGCCTATAAAGTTTGATATATGGATTAAATAACATGTTGCTACATGCTATATATTGATGAAACTGAATAAATATTTTAATAATCGTTTTCTACCTACCATTAGGCTCGGATTGGTTTGAAGTTTGAAGACACAACTCTGTTATTAAAGACTTTCAGAAATGACAGAATGAGACTGACATCTCTCAATGAGCTCTGTGTGTGTGTGTGTGTGTGTGTGTGTGTGTGTGTGGGGGTACACCATCAGAAGAACATAATGAATGGACATGTTCGTCCATAATTCAAGAGATCTTAAATGTATTTTTGGATAGGAATTATATAGTTTTGACTAGTGCAAATTAAATTTATCTTGAAAGCAAATAATGACTAGGCAAAGCTAAATCAGAGATGACTAGATATATAGAACTGTAATTTTGACTAGTCAAAATTCCCTTTATGATATCTTCAAATGAATTAGAGGGCTATATTTAAGATATCTTAAATTACCATTCTGACTAGTCAGCATGACATTACTGATATCTTGAAGTAGTATTCTGCTGAGTCAAAACATCACAGATTTACTATTTACATAGTCATTTTTGTGTTATCAAACTACAAAAATGGCTGAACAGGGTAGAGTGGAAACTTTTTTTTCTTTTAATTTGGAACAACAATTTACAAACAAAATAAGGCAACAATACAAAAACTAATTATCAGATAGCATTTACAGATTGACTTGTACGCATTCAAGTTAATAAAAGCAAGCAAAAAACAAACAAAAAACCAAAACCAAAAAAAAAAAAAATGGAATTAAATTTAGCAGATGGGTCAACCAGCAAAAATGCTACAATCCACTGGAGTTAGCAAAATACTATTTCCAACCTTCACATGCTAGTCTCAACAGACTTTTCTACTGGCCCAAATAATTTGATTTGAGATTTGTAAAGCAGACGTGGTAAATACAAAGCAGTCTGAAATAATGTCAAAGGGGTCAGTGAGTGATAAACTCATGTCTGCTGAGTCTGCAGCTTTCTGGTGTGTTTCAGCTCACTGAGAATAACCCATAAAAGACAAACAAGAACTAAAGCACGTGTGCACTAACTAAGCTAAGCAGCAACTAGAAACGTCAAAAGTCAAAAGTCAGTGAAGGCAATGTAAGTCTTCCATCTAAAAAGCAAAACATTTCTCTTTTTTTAGCATTTGGTAAGGACCAAAAGCAGAGATAAAATGAATGAATACTCGACAAGGAAAACTCAACTCCAAGTTATTGATAATGTTCCTCCATTACTCTTACCTGTAAGTAACCATCTTTTAATTCATTTTCTGCAACAAAAACCACAAACTGAAGCACAACCTTCAATTCTTCTTCTTGTCTTTCTTTACCTTACTTGAGTGTCAGTCTCAAAGTGCTGACCTGTACACCACTTAGGCACACCTGACACTGTTTTCTTAACTCAACAGATGAGTGTATGGGACCAACACTTGAGCTGATTACTCACTCCAGCTTCTTTTCCCTCTACATTTCCTGTGTCACGCACCATTTATCTACAGAGCTTTCTGTTTATTCACACCATATGGCATAACAATAGACTGCTGGGTGTGAGGCAAAGAGGATGATTTCTTCTCAATATATGGCTGCTAGATAGCTCAGAAAGATAAACATGCAGCTGGATGGGTAAAGCACATAATCAGGAGAAAATGCAGCGTAGAAACCTTTTGAATATAAGACAACACAAATACCTTTGTATCATTTTCCGGAGCTTCCTTATTACACCTAGCAAATAAGTTTTACACAGATCTTTTATCTTTACTGTAGTCTAAAATTACATCCTCACTTTTCCATGACTGAAAAGCAAAAATAGAAAGGTGCGTTTTTCTATCATCTCTGTGTGAATTTGAATGGAATTTTTGTGTATTTCTCTCACTCTGAGTAGTTTTTAATAGAGCATCAATATGAATTGATAGATAAATATATAATCATTTATTTAGGTATATCAGGTCTGAAGCAGCTTTAAGTCAAGTGATTCAAGTTAAGTCAAAATGATCTGGCTCCTTTTAGCTTCAGCTTAAAGATCACATTTTTATACCAAGCTTCTGATGGAAATCGACCCACTGTAAGTTTTACGAATCAGAATGTTACATTTGACATTTTAATATGACTTTGAATCTGACTCATGGGTTTATGTGCATTTGTCTTTTCTTCTTGATGTGCACAAACCTCCAACTCTTCACTGTAACCACAAAAATGGCCACCATAGCCACGTCCTCCACAGCTATATTTGTTTAATTATTTTTTATAATGTGAAAATAGGAATCAGCTCATTTTTTCCTGGCAGACTCAACATTGCAGAGCAGAGCAGCTTGGTTTCTACACTTCTGACATAAATGGCTTTATTTAAGCTGTTGTATATCTCAAAAGAATAAGAAAGAGAAGAAAATCGTTTGAAATAAAGGGAAAAAATTACTGTGAAGGCTTTGTTTTTCTTGGTTTGTTTATAATGTTTTCTCCTTTGTCAAAGGCCTGGTTTCAGTTTGTTTTTCAGTCAGTTTTTCTTTTTTTAACCCAGATAAATGCAAGTTTTAATTTTGAGTCGGGCAATTTAGATAAAGCTGTGACCTGTACAGTGAAAGTATACTTTAAATGTTTACTGTCCATATGTTGTTTAATAAACACCCATTATAAGCTGTTGAAATGGTTGTGTATGGTATGTGTATGAGAAGAAATATATGGTAACAATATGTTTGCATCACCTCATATGGAGCACTTAACGCTAGAACGGCATTTAAAAAATCATGTAACTGTCATGATCCTGTTTGTTGTTTTTATTATCATGTTTTTTTGGCCACAATGTTTTTTTATTCTTTGTATGGAGATGGGAAATGGGGGAAAGATACCATATGAGGAAAGACACGCGGGCTAATTGTCAACAGGCTAAGCCACCCGGGTGCCTGGTGGCCCAGTGTTTTGAGTTCATTTTTGTGTAGTTCTATTTTATTATATTTTCCAGGTTGTGTTTCTTAGTTTTCTCACTGTTTGGGTT
The DNA here is from genome assembly GCA_015108635.1 of Andinoacara biseriatus. Taxonomy (NCBI): domain Eukaryota; kingdom Metazoa; phylum Chordata; class Actinopteri; order Cichliformes; family Cichlidae; genus Andinoacara; species Andinoacara biseriatus. The sequence goes on along the minus strand of VUQJ01031342.1, from coordinate 4,633 downwards.
TCATTTTGTTTTAGTTTTGTATGTGGTTTTTAGTTACAGTTATTTGCGTTTCATTCTGGTTTTCCTTTGTGTATTTGTCTCCCCGTGTCTTGGCCCGTGTTCCATGATTTGTGTTTAGCTTTAGAGTCTAGTTCTCCCTGTGTTTTCCTTAGTGTCCCTTCCCTGTGCTGTGGAGTCTCTTGTGTCTGTCTTCCCTCTGTTGTCAGCCTGTGTGTTCAATTAGGAGTCATATGTTTAGGTCCTTCCAGTTTTATTTTGACAGTCTTGTGTTCCTTGTAATTAGTGTTTAGTTTTGCTTCCTCTCTGTTATTAGCTTCATTTGTTTCACCTGTTGTTCCTTTTTGTTTCCTCTTGCCCTGATTATCTAGTTTGTTAAGCCCTCAGTTCCTGCTGTGTGACCCTTGTACTTCGAGTTTGTTTTCCTGGCACCCGGCCAGTGTAGTGTTAATAAAATGAAGTTTAATCTTATTTCGAGCGTCGAGGGTCTTGCGTTGGGGTCCTCTGCCTTCCCTGCTGCAGCAGATTGTGACAGTAACTTTGTTTAAACACCTACATTTCTCCTGAAATGGGTTGATTCATCATTGTGATTTTTTTTTTTAAGTTATGACTATTTATACTGCAATAGAATTATTTAGAACCACAGAAATCAATGTACCTAAAATGCTGTTTTGAACCTTTGCAGCATGTCTGGTTGTGTAGCAACACATTGTAATATAAAGGGTACAATAACACGACCCTGAGCTAGCTAGGTGTGACTGATGAATATATAAGGGACTGTTGTTAGATAAAAAAAAGAATAATTATTGCAGGGTCAAACAGGTCACAGATGGGATGTTGAGCTGGGGCAGAGCGTGACACCTGGAGAACTGGGCGAGTTGCTGGCTGTGCAGAGCGGTGGGGAACCTTAGCTGAACTGAGCAGAGAGGCTAGAGTGTGGAAAACTAATTTGATTAAATAAAGAGTGAAATGTGGAGCAGAGCAGCTGAATTGTACCCATTTCAGGCCTGAGGAGCAGAGCTGAGGATTGCTCCGATGGTAAAAGCAGCGCGGATGAGAGAGAGACTGAATGTCCGGTGAGGACGAGGCACAAAATAAAGAACGTTTTTTTCATACAACATGATAAAAATGTATTTATTAAAATCTTTTTCTTATTTTGTTGTACCCAACTGTGAAGCTAGTTTTAAAATTCAGGCCTTCATTGTTTGTTTTAACAGTGAGCAGTATGTTTTTTATACCTTCTTTATTCTAGCAAAACCCCACACAATCCAAAATTCTTTTGTACCTATTATTTATTGGTAGATTCTAAAATATATTTAATGATCTGTCAGGAATGCTCTAAATCATTTGTAAAACTAATAAAACTCAGTGTAAAGCACAGTATATGAGCATGTAAGATGCTGGGCCAAAATGTCCTCTAGTTGGATGAGTTGAAAGTCTCAGAAAAAGTCTGCTGACACCCCCCCCACACTCATACACACAGCATCATGCTGCCACCACCATGTTTCACTCTTGGGATTACATTGGGCAAGTGATGGCCAGTGCCTGGTTTTCTCCACAAAAAACACTTAGAATTAACCCCAAAAAGTTCAATCTTGGTCTCATCAGACCAGAGAATCTTATTTCTCCTAGTCTGGGAGTCCTTCATGTGTTTTGTGGAACTTTCTCCCTACTGCATCTCTGGAGCACAGCCACAGTGATTTTGGCTTCTTCTTTAACTCTCTTACCAAGGCTATTCTCGCACAATTGCTCAGTTTTGGCTGGACGGCCAGGTCTAGAAAGAGTTCTGGTCGTCCCAAACTTCTTCCATTTAGGGATTTTGGAGGCCACTGAGCTCTTAGGAACCTTGAGTGCTGCAGAAATTCTTTTGTAACCTTGGCCAGATCTGTGCCACAATTCTGTCTCTGAGCTTCCTTGGAATATAATTCAAATTTTGCTATTTCAGACCTGGGAATTACAATTTTGACAAAAATTGGTACAAAAAAACTAAAAAATTTTTAGTCAGTTTAAGTTATTATTACTGGTTGACCAGTGTTTTTGGGTAATCTGTAGAAGCTGTAGGTCCTTTCTCTTGTGATATTTGTGAGAAGTAAAGTTTCCAGCTCATAGCCACAGCCCCTGTAAACTGAATTCTAACAGGGATCTCCACAGGCCCACATTTTAGAATAAGAGCTTTCAAAGTCCAGTGTGATTCAATCCCATAACATTAATGGAAAGCTAGGTCCATGCAGTTTTAACTATGATGCCTTTCCTTATCACTGCAGGACCTTTATAGGTTCATGGGAGATTAGAGTAGCTACATCATCAGGATACACTTTTATAGGGCTATGGCTATGTGCTGGTAATATTAATGCCCACATGCTTTCAATATAGTTGTCATATCAACAGTAAAGACCTGCAGTAAAGTCTGTTGCAGACAAATGTAAAGTAAATATTATTGGCATTTTATTGCCATCTTTAAAGATGGCAAAGGGCAGCAAGTGGTCACAGTCTTTGAAGCAACCATTTCAAAGGCAATGAGATTGTGAGTTCATTGCACATGGTTGTAATGATTTTGGTTTAACCGCAGACTCCAACCACTGTTTTTCCATCTGACTGTAGCATAAAAGTAACATTTTATTCAGTGCACACAAAAGATTGTTATGGATTGATTTAGGTTCTTATCATTTACCTTTTGCAGAAGAAAATCTGTATTTTTTTAGTATCAAAGCAGAATTGCAATAGCAGCAGCAGCTATCTTTCACTCCAGTTTATTAATTCAAACAGCCAGACAGAGTTTTTATTCATTTCAAACACTAATTGGAAAATTCAAAAACCTGTTTTGTTATCATCCACCTGGCCCTTACTCAGTGTTTGTCTAATTTATCAGACTCTGTATCTGATTTAGTGCTCAGTTCAGATAAAATAATTATGCTGGGTGATTTTAATATCCATGTAGATTGCTTGTAGATTCACGATTGCTGAAAAGACTCAGTTCTTTTCTCTTAAATGTTAATGAGCCCACCGACCACTTTATTCACACTGGAGCTTGTTCTGACAACCTGAAAAACTTCTTCTTGCTGATCGTTTCTTAATAATGTTTAAATTTACAATAATGGATTTTACAGCAGTGCAGAATACATATCATTACAGTAGAAGTCTTTCTGAAAGTGCTGTAAATAGGTTTAAGGATATAATTCCTATATACTGTAGGTGATGTCTTTTTACTCTGCATTCAATCATTACTTTTAATCTCTGGTTCTCTTCCACAGCATGTCTTTTGTCCTGTTTCTTTCCCCTCATCTCAAACCTGTCGCGGCAAATGACTGCCCCTCCCTGAGCCTGGTTGTGCCGGAGGTTTCTTCCTGTTAAAAGGGAGTTTTTCCTTCCCACTATACCAAGTCCTTGCTCACTGAGGATCGTTTTGATTGTTGGATGTTCTCTGTAATTATTGTAGGGTCTTTGCCTTACAATATAAAGTGCCTTGAGGTGACTGTTGTGATTTGGTGTTATACAAATGAAATTTAATTGAATAAAATTTAATTGAATGAACTTAATCAGTTTTGTCCTATGACACCTCTCTCTGGTTCTATGACCTGCTCTAGGTCAGATCAAGAAAAATTTGCCTGACTAAAGCATCAGTTTGAAGCTTTTTGTTCTGACTTTGACCCTTATTTGTTACTTGAATGTGAATATTAAGCTGTAATTAAATATACATCTTGTGGTGTTCTAAACGCAACACCGTTCCTAACCTACTTTCTAAAAAGTATTTAGTAGATGAATATTGCCCAGCTTGGCTATACGAGTGCTTTTAATGTTCATTCAAGCAGCTGCCTACCAGTTTTCTAATGAGACCAACAGACTCCCTGCAGCGTTTTCAGCTGCCATAAACCTCATTTTCCAAGGTCAAATCATAAAGCAGTGGGGAACCCAGTATTTATAGAGAGAAGCACATTTGGAAAACATTTTCAAAGATGAGTACAAATCTAAAAGAAGTAAATGAATAAGATAAGGAATGTTATACTTTTCAAACTCAGTGCACTTGGTACTTCTTTCTGTAGAACTTTGAAGCTCATACAAGCAAACACTCACTGAAAAACAAAAAAAAACGACCAAGTATCCCTGCTGCATGTCTCTTTTAATCTGGCTCCATCCCCCATCCATCCATCCATCCATCCATCCATCCATCCATCCATCGTCTTCCACTTATCCGGGGCGGGTCGCGGGGGCAGGAGCCTAAGCAGAGAAGCCCAGACTTCCCTCTCTCCAGCCACCTCCACCAGCTCATCACAAGGGACCCCAAGGCGTTCCCAGGCCAGCCGAGAGATATAATCTCTCCAGCGTGTCTTGGGTCTACCCCGGGGCCTCCTCCCAGTGGGACATGCTCGGAACAACTCACCCAAGAGGCAGCCAGGAGGCATCCTAATCAGATACCCGAGCCACCTCAACTGGCTCCTTTCGATGTGGACGAGCAGCGGATCTACTCTGGGCCCCTCCTGGATGGCCGCACTCCTCACCTTATCCCTAAGGGAGAGGCCAGCCACCCTTCGAAGGAAACTAATTTCCGCCACTTGTATTCATGATCTTATTCTTTTGGTCACTACCCAAAGCTCGTGACCATAGGTGAGGGTAGGAACGTAGATCGACAACTTTGCTT
>VUQJ01031339.1:3646-15110 GCA_015108635.1 Andinoacara biseriatus | reverse complement strand
ACATGAACTTATAGTTTGGTCTCCTATGAGTTATCATATCATATATGTTTTCATAAGTTCTTTTATTCTGATGGGGGTGTTTGTGAAACTTTTAGAAAGGAGCTGTCGAAGGAACTGCAGTCCTGTTCACATCCCCCACAGAAACACACACACACACACACACACACACACAGAAATTCCTAAAACAAAGGACACCTCCTCACACCTCACACACATATGTAAATGAAAGGGCAGACAACTAGGTTGTGTGAGCTCACATAGTGTATATACTGGAAAAGTACTGCTGACTGTAACTGGGCGGAAATACCAGTCATGTGACTTTCATTGTATGCATGTGTGTGAATAAAAGCTGCGGGAGGCAGCGGCTCGGTGAAGATCCCCTCCTGTGTGTTCTGTGGAACACAGAGGACGGCTTCCCTTGCAAGTAAAATAAGAGTTGTGCGTTTGTTCCTTGTCTTTATAAAATGATCTGAACCTATCTGTGTACAACAGGACAGTTTTTATGATTAAATTATCATAATCAATTGCAACAGTTAAAAGTATTAGTGTGTTCCACTTGAAGTTGGCATTTTTGAGTTCCCTGTCAGAATTTTCAACTGGAATGTCCCCTCAAATTGAATTTCTGAAGCGGTAGACAATGGACGGATGGATGGAAAGTTAGAACAGCCACACCAACCCCGAATTATTAGATGACTGCAGTTAACATAAATAGTAAAATCCATCCATTCTCTTTTTCGTTATTTTATTGTTTTATTATTTTACTATTATATTTATTATGACTGTATATTTATTGATGTTCTTATACTAGTGTTAATTTTACAATTGATTGTATTCTCTAGCACAGTGTGTCTGTTTTACATTTTTATTTATTGGTGTGCCTCTTTGGATGTACAGCACTTTGGTCAGTGGTACTGTTTTTAAAGTGCTTTATAAATAAACTTGGCTTGGCTCTTCTGCTTATCCAGGGCTGGGTCACAGGGGCAGGAGCCTAAGCAGAGAAGCCCAGGCTTCCCTCTCCCCAGCCACCTCCACCAGCTCATCAGGAGGGACCCCAATGCGTTCCCAGGCCAGCCGAGAGATATAATCTGTCCTGGGTCTACCCCCGGGGCCTCCTCCCGGTGGGACATGCACAGAATACCTCACCCAAGAGGCGGCCAGATAAGAGCTAGGGAATAGTAAAATTCTAACATTTTTAATTTCTGTATTTACAACTCACAGTTGTGTATTTATGACTAAATGAACCATACACTGAGCAGACTCAGCAGACTATCCAAGAGTGTGCTGCGGCTGTTTTTAATTGCCCCCTTCAAAAAACAAAACAAAAAAACAAGCAAACAAAATTAAACAAGCACTGCTAGTGATGCATAAATGGCAATATACCCTGCTAAGGAGCACAACAAACCCTGTTTTTTTCTCGGTTTTCCAACTTTACTATTGGAATGCGCTCAATTATGGTGGCAGATCTTAACATCTTTTATATACAGTTTATGCTCAGATCTTAACTTTTTGCAAGCGAGGATGGAAGCAGCCTAACAAAGAGGTGTGCAGTTACATGTAAACTAATGCAAACTTCTAATGCAGCACAGGAGGACTGACAGTAATAAAAAGGAGAAGAGTTAAGGCCCATTTGGTTTTCCTCAGACCTTGAAGCGCAGCTACTCCCTCTCGGAAAGCTTTCAGGAGGCAAGAATGTTTTAAATCTTATCGTGCACATTTCAAGATACCCCGACGAAGTAACAAGCAGGAGAACACTGACTTTCTAACATTAACACGCCAGCCTGAAGCAGGACCGTAGTTTTTCTCTCGCTTTGATGCCTTCATTGAAACACCGAGCTGAAACGGGTTAGTTGTGGTTGTTCGGCCTTAATTTAAAAGGTGCGTGTGGCAAAGACCACGTTACTTTTGAGCAGCGTCGACTCCACGGTTAACAACTTTAACGGTGACTGAAACCGGTGCAGGCTGCCGCACTGAAGGAGTAAGCTCCTCCAGCTCCACAGGTAAGCGCCTAACTCACCAAACTGTTTGAATTGACTGCAAATATCGCTGTTTCACTGCCGCCGTAATAATATCATAACACGAGTGTAACGTTCATGGTAATAAATACGACTTAGAAACTTAATGGCTCCTGGGTCGAAGAGGAATAACCTGTGTTTATATCCGCAGCTTTCGGTACAGTGTTTAACGCCTTCCTGTTCACATTCCTCCCAAAGTTAGCTTGAGTTTACTTTCTTTAGTCAACACAACAACATTGGTAACGTCCTCACACTTGAGGGTTCTGATAAGATGCTGCCTCACTGTGTATTTTCTGAAACCAGCAACATATATTCTTAATTTATCAGGGGAAAAACTTTCACTGACATTAAAAATGTCTTTTTTTTCATAGAGATCTGGTCAAGAGAGTAGTAGAAATTGCAACAAATAAAACACCACAGTTCTTTAAAGATATTTTAAGTGGCCAAAAAGTACCGGATTTGATTATAATGTAGATACAATAACGATGAGTCATAAATATACTTGAAAACAGGTCATGTCTTTATTCTATTTACCGATATCAGCAAAGACATTACACATAAAAAACACATAGAAAAATCGGAAATCACATAAACGTCTCTTTGGCTGCCATAACTGGCTGATGAGATTGCAGCGCCATCTGGTGGGTACAGTGAAATTAGCGCTTCACTACAATAAGCCATATATTACGTCTTTGCAGTATTTAAAAACATTTTATTTAGGATTAAAGTGAAGCTAATATCGTTGTTTTTGACAGTTAAATTTTTTTTTAACCTAACCCAAGAATCAGCACACACATACACACACTGTCTCCTGGTGGGAGACATCTAACAGGAGACATCTCCCATGTCTGCACCATAACTCTGCGTGGATACCAGAGGAGGGCAAAATATAATTTGCCTTAAAACTCATCAAATTCCAACTCTTATTTTTTCAGGTGGTGTTTTTCTAAAGTTGCAGCATGCAGCCAGGTAGGACACACACACAAGTCACGTCTTTTACTAACTGCATGCAAACTTGCTGCATATGTCACACTTTTTCTGTAATTCCTCCGTTTGTAGGCGTTTTACGCAGAAGCCAGCTGCTGGATTCTCTGAAGGATTACCTGAACAACAAGGGCAGACTACAACCCATCATTGGTGTGCAGCAGCAAATCCCCTTTTTACTCTGTGTAGGTTATTCTGCATTCAGTGTGTATTAAAGTAATTTTATGTGCATTTAGGCTTGGGCAGCCTTACAGAATGTGTGAAGGCTGGTGAACAGAGCAGAGAAGTGTTGTATCTGTGTGGGGTGTGTGTGTGTCGACACAGTATGGCGGACATACGTAACCACATACTGGGAAGTCTCCACAGATTCAACTACATTGTAAGTAGCACTGGAAAAAAAAAAATAATGACAGCAGACATGTGCTACCTTGGATTGTATTAACGAATTATGTTTTTTGTTTTTTGTTTTACAGAAAACCTGGCACCCTCACTTGGTGTCTAAATGGCAGGAGAGCTCTGACCTTTCTAAGCTGGCGTGGCCGCTGATGGAGATGGCCAAGAAGCTTGAGGAAAAAGAGGGTCCAGGAGAGATCCAGGTCTGTTTCTTATTATTGTCTATGCTTTCTTGTTGTCATAAACTTTCAATTGTTGTGGATGCTCATACGTTTTTGCACCTTCATGCAAAGTTGTTAGAGGTTGAAGACGATGTATACCAGAGGATGGCAACATCCAGTGAGACTGACGGTCAGTGAATGTTCAACTGTCTTCAGCTCCTTTCCCAGTCTCACCGTTTTCTGATTTCCTCCCGCCTTTTGTGTTTTTGGCAGGTTTTTTTTGTATGCACATGATTGTTTTCACTTCATGCATTTCTCTTTCTCTTTCTAACACTACAGCAGTAACTCTCATAAATTCCTTAAGAGATATACAGGGTGGAATTGAGAACTATTCAGAGACCACAGCTTTGCACTATCCCACCGAATCCCAGAGGACTGTAGTGCTTGCACAGGACAAGTCAAGATGGTCCCAGAAATCCCTCAAGGCTGACACAGACTCATACAAGATCTCAGGACACACTAACAAGACACCACCGCTGCTGATGCATGCCAATGTTGATCCCTCTCCCAACTCAGAAGTCTGTTTAGTTAATGCCTTTACATCCCAGTTGGATGCTCCTGCACCCCCGGCATTATCAGAGATCAACAGCAGCTTTCTTGATGACTACGCAGGACCCAAGCCTCTTATTGGTAAGCACACACAACGAATGGTACCAATAGAGTTTAAACAAACAAAGAGGCAGTGTGTCAGATTTAAGGGCATCTAGCAGTGAGTTTGCACGCTGCTGCCCCAACCTCCCAAAAGTCTGCAGCCTGCAAGACTGCAGGTTATTCCCACCTCAGCGCTCAGTGCAGTTTCTTATTTTGCATTCATCATTTTCTTCCCACAAATTTCAGCTTTTTTTTCCTCCATCCTGCTGAGAGAATAACAGCATCAGCAATTGATTTGCTGGTAGAAAATTCACTCTCTTTTTCTGAAAGTTCAATTGCTGCAAGTGCGCTAGGTCCAGTATTTCCCATCTTTTGTTTCCCCGCTAGCAGGTTGGTCAAGTTGCTGTTGTGGCGGTCTGTAAAAATCTTTCAGCTGCCTCTCCAGTGAGTTTCTCAATTTGTAGATGAAGTCCAGCTTCACTGTCTTGGACTGCAACTGGCGACTGTAGTCCTGGCTCAGCTTTTTAGATCACAGTGATGAGCCGCTGCACCGAGCTCACTGCGGCTGCAGGAGGAGAGCTACCACCTCCACACTCTAAAAAGTGTATGTGGAAAAATGTTGAAGATTTTAAGTGACTTTCTGCACATTCACTTTTTATTGTACAGCTTTCAGATTTCTAGGTATTTGCAGAGGAGCACCTTATAAATGGTATAATTTTAATTTTCATTTGAGTTCTGCTACACATACTGGTATGGATGCAGACATCACCTGAACTTGCCACTAAACAGTACAGCATACATTGTTGTTTTTATGCATGTATAGGTCGCACAAGCTACTTGAATGTGGCCTCCAGCTGCACCGGTGGAGGTTGCTCCGTTGCCTCCAGCATTACAGATGTGATGTCTGTCTTCTAACGCTTGCCAAAAAAAGATGTGTATATTTTCCAAAGCGTTGTGCTATTGTTTTAAAAAAGTTGCTTCTCGTGTTTTTAACAGGTCTCAACTGTGTGGTCGAGTGTAGAAGTGAAGGTGGCAGCTCATACTGCTGGTTATGCCACTGCTGCCGCATCAGAGCCAACAAGAAGGACATCATCGATCATCTGACCAGCTCCTCGCATCTCGTCAACTACTTGGTCTGTTTGCTGTGGATTAGTAATCAGAATTTACAATAACACAAATTCTTTATTATTATGCATGCAGAAAACAAGCCAAGTATAATTTAAAGTTAGTGAATATGTGTTTTTATAGATGGAAACTCATTCTGAGGAGGTGGAGGAAATGGCTGCAGATTCTAAAGGCAGATATCAGCTTCTTCAGTCTCTGGCAAAGAAAGTGGAGCAAAAGATGGGCAGGGGAGAGCTGAAGGTATCCTTTTTTCTATGCTGCACAGATTATCCTGCCGGTTTACTGCTGTATGTGAAATGACTCTTAATATTCTTTTTCCCAAAACAATCTTAGCTTCACTTGTACTTTTATGTCCTTTAGTTTATAAATCTGGTATGTTCTCAGGTGGTATGTGTACCAGAAACACTTTGTACGCTGCTCACTGGCAAAAGTTACCACTGGTGTAAGTATGGATTATTATTCTCTTCGGTCATAAACTATCTGCTTCTTTTACTCCCACTCTGCTCTTGTAAGTATAACATTTACCTCTCTGATAGCAGGTCTGTGAAAGCTTGTGATTGGTTGAGGCATTTACAACATTCTGGGGCTCAGAAAGGCCTGTGCATCTTATTTTTGTAATGCAGAAGTGTGAAAGAAAACAATAACTGGAGTTTTACAGAGAATCAACTGAAATCCTCCTCCTGATTTTACCCGAACCACATTTTCTCAGTACGTGTCCTCGGCAATCAGCACAACAGGTTCTGATGCACAAACCCAACACATGGGTAGATTTCTCACTTCAGTTGTACTGGACAAAGGTCACACTCCAGTTTTCCACCTGTCGTGGATGTAAGCTGTGCACATTTTTGTGCTCAGCACCTCTTCATTTTTGTATGTATTCAATAATACTATCTTGAACCCCCCCCCCAAAAAAAAAAATCCAGTGCATCTTTAAATACATTGTTTCTTTGTATACCACTGTCGTTTTTGATATTTTCCAGGCATAAAGATGCTGCAAGGGGAATGGAAACCTGCTAACATTCAAAAAAAGGGAATAGAAGTCAACGGTGGGTGTCTTTGGAAACTGGACTTCACACTTTCTCATTGAACTGTTTTGAAAATTCTCCTTTTTCTTTTTGTTTTAGGGCCAAGCGTGAACCAGACATCAGCAGGAGTCATGCCAGAGAAATGTGCTTTAATGAAGACAAAAAGCAAAAAAAGAGGGAAAGCAAAGTGGAAGACTGTTTTTAACGTAAGCCTGCCTCTTACCAAAGGTTTAATGCTACTGAAGAGGACGTCTTTCAACAGGGACAGCCTCCCTGTGTCACCTCCCTCTGATTCAGATCTCACGTCGGGGTCTGAGATTGTGGACTGTGAATTAGAGTGTTACAATATATCATTTGAATTTAACAATGCAGAAACGTCTGCACTACAGCGGGACCTCTGTAGTGGAGGTGCAGATGCTGGTTTGAACACACCAGAAGGTAACTTTACAGTCACCCAGTGTCAAAACAGTGATGATTGTGTTAGTGATGGTGGGCACTTTGGTCAGTCTGAAGACATAACAGGGACAGTATCCTATAAGGGAGTAGTAAGGAAAAGTAGTGACAACAGATACGATGACGTTCATTATAAAAAGTGGAAAAATGAAGAGATGCAGAATGAGGCCCTGTTTCCTGCTGGGTCATCTTATAACTCCTCCTACAGACATGAGGAAGGTTGGACTGAGCAGGAGTACAATTCAGCTTCAGAGAATAAGGATGGACCAAGAGTGGAGGAGCTGAGAGGAGGGGGACACAAGGACCTCAGCTCAGATGCTGGTCAATATTATTACCTGCAACACTTTCAAAAGCCATACACGCCTTATGATGATAGAAATCTTCAGACGGGCGGTGTGGGTGGACATCGTTATACGTGCTGTGATGTGGCTCCTTGGATAAATGGTACCACAGTAAATATGCCAACTTGCTCAGTAGATGGCTTTATGTACTGTAGCAGCATCGCACCCTGTTCAGACCTCACCAATGTCTTTGCCCAGGCAGCTCGACAGTATTGTGGGCCACAGCCTACAGCTTATGAAGCCAGCCAAGGACACCATGGGTGGATGTCTTACCCCAGCCTCAACACCGGACCTAGGACGAACCCTGACCAGCGGTTTCTTCCTCCAGTCTGCAGCAGTGGTAATGATTGGAGTCTGACACACTCTAATGCCTTCAGTCAACCTTATGAACCTCAGTGTGCTGGATCTCACGCTAATTTTTATTTCAGCTGAGCAAACTCGCATTTGCATGGATCAAATTTTGTTGCGACTGAAAATCAAAGGGCACAAATATTACAGTTTGAGGGAATATATACTACATTTTACAAATGTATTTTTATTTCATGAAGTATTTCTTTGTGTGTGCTTGGAAACACTTATGTTACAGCTGCTGTGTCATTTGACTGGATAAGAACAAAAGCATTTAGACTTAGAAACGATACCCTTGCTTTTCCTGTTTGAGGTGTGGCTATTAAACAGCTTGAGTTTTATTTAACAGCCGCTCCTCTTATAGGAGTGGAAAAAGAATTGAAAATAAAGGGAATATAAGCAGAACTTGCTCATGGATTTCCAAGTCTTATGTTCACCCAAATCAAGTGAGGCTGAGAAACATGCTCAGTAACACTAAACAGCTGACTGTGTGTGTGTTTTATAAATTGTATTGTTCAGACTAACAACAAAGAATTGTTTGTTTCCAGTCACCTACACTGATTTTTTTTCTATTTTTTTAATCTGTTACTGCACTTTTTTTTTATCTAGAAGCTGTGCCTTATTAACTCTGGAAAACAATGTTAAACATTTGTGAAATATCACAGACTTTAACTGGATTTACTGTATTGTTTTAAGCGAAATGAGGTATGAAAATCTCAAAGCTGCTGTTTTGATAATTGTTTGTTATAAAATAAAATGTAAAAACCACCATCATTTGGTCTGATGGTGGTTGAGGATTATGCTAATATGCTGTGTTTGGTTTTCTCTAAACTTGGTGCTGGTCATTAAGGCCAAAGATCTCCGCTTTGGTCTCATCTGTCCAAAAAATGTTGTTCCAGGCTTCTTGTGGTTTGAATTTTTTGGCACATCTACTCCTGGGAAGATTGTCATATCTTGTTAACACATGCCTGAATGTTCCAGATCAACAAACTGTCCAAACATCTACTTTTATAGAGGTATTCATGCTTGCTGATGATCAGTTAATCAAGTGCATTTGATTAGCATCACCTGGATGCTACTTCCCCTCTTAATTCCTATCGAAGCAGTAAGGCTGCACTTAATTGTCTTAGAGTTCTTTGAAAATTTTTATTTTTCACATCTGTGAAGGTAGATCACACAGTAGATTTTTTGCAGTAGTAACTGTAATTTCCATATGCATAGAGCTTATGAAGGGTGAATACATTAAAAAAAAGATTTTATTCATTTCTATGCAGATGCATGCAAACACTGGCCAACAGAATAAGGATAGCATCATATATATATATATATGTGTGTGTATGTATATATATGTGTGTGTATGTATATATATATATATGTATGTATATATATATATATGTATATACCAACTACCGGTATATTGTTTTTGGTCTTTTATATGTATATGCCAACTACCGGTGTGTGTGTGTGTGTGTGTGTGTATATGTATATATATATATATATATATATATGTGTGTGTGTGTGTGTGTGTGTATGTGGGTATATAATATAGTCATCAGTCTACATAGCAAATAAATTTGTGGAAGTGGCAGTTTACAGTGCCCAAGATATCAACAATAAAGATTCATATTTTAAATTATCATTTCATGACTATTAGTATTAGAGAAATGCTGCAGATTTTTTTTTTAGATTTGAAGAGAACAAGAAGATTACCGGGAGAAAATATAAGTTTGAGCCGCACTCCAGTCCAGTAGGTGGCGCGAAGATATCTCAAAGTTTTTTTGGCAGCTGCCATTAACAATAAGGACGAAGAAGAAGTCCCAAGCATAGACACCAACCCCTAAACACCACCGAGAGGACGGCGATAGCTAGTCAGCATTAAAAGTCAGCCTTTTGTGTAGCAGAGGAAGGGTGCGACTTTTAGTTTGGATGGCTGAAACTCCCGCAAAGACTCTGTGAGTGGCTAGCTTGCTGTAGTCCGCACATTTGGGAGATACCTCAGAGCCGCCTCTCCCAGCGTCTAGCCTCGCACTCCCCCCCTGAACCTCGCAGAGATGTCAGCTTTCTCCGAGGCGGCTTTAGAGAAGAAACTGTCCGAGCTTAGCAACTCCCAGCAAAGTGTGCAGACCTTGTCGTTGTGGCTCATCCACCACAGAAAGCACTCAAAGACCATTGTCAATGTTTGGTTCAACGAACTGAAGAAAGGTAAGGCTGATCCGAGCTACAGAGTTCCTCCTAACAAACACAGCGAGCATGCTTCTGCAGGTCAGGCAAGGGGTAACGCGTAGCTGCAGGCTAGCTCTGGCTAAAGCTGCACTGTGACATTAAAACTGTCCTTAAAGTTAACTACTGAGTCGCTGTTACAGCGGTGGCTGCTAACGAGCAGTAACCAAAAATTTGTACTGTTCTGTCTAGTCAGCAACGTGTAAAGTAACTACAAGTTGAATGTTTTATCTCGTGGTTTTTGTTAGAAAATCACCTTCAGACTAGTAAAGAATCTGCTTAAAATGATATGCGTATCTCGAAATTTGTACACTGATACCAGTGGATATAAAGGATTTCAACATTGACCCCTCTGTGCTTTGTAGCTTTACAAATGTTACTATAAAATATCTATAGAAACCTCTTGGGCTTATTTCCTCCCTGCTGCAGTAGCTTTGCATGATTAACCATTCAAAAATAATCCTATACTGGGCTGGTGCACCTCAATTCATACTTTCTTGCTCCCTTGCTTTAAACCATCTTTCTTCTGATTGGCTGCCCCTCACAAACAGAAGGTTTGAACAGCATGTGGCTGAAGCTTCTGTGCCGACACCAGAGCAAAGTGCTTTTTTATTTTATGTCGTGCAGAGCCAAGACGGACAGAAACGGAGCATTTAGAGTATTCTGAAGCCTGAGCTTTACTCTAACAGAGATTAGATGTACATACACTGATCTCATTTGAACTTTGGTCACATTTAATATAAAAATACATGATTGTGGGTCCCAGTTTAGCTCAAAGGCCACGTGCCACAAGGCTAAATGTAGTGGCCCAGTTTAAACTGCGACCTGAGGCCCTTTGCTGCTTGTCTTCTCCTACTTACTCGCTCTGCTTTTGTCTGATCTTCACTGCACAATCAAATAATGGTAAAAAGCCCCCCCCAAAAATGTAAAAAATTAAAAAACTGTTACAGTGTGTGTAGAGAGAGAGAGACCCCTAAGAGCAGATCACAGGAACCTCCCTGAACAGACTCCAGTAACCATCACAGTGGCAGACATCCAAAAAAAGAGTTTCAAATATGAAGAGCTGGACAACACCAGGCCCTGATATGATTCACACCTATTGGCTAAAGAAGCTAACTGTATTCCATGAGCACCTGGCAGCACAAATGAACCAGCTACTAGAGGCTAAGACACACACACACAGAATGGCTGACTGAAGGCCGGACGGTCCTGATTCCCAAGGATCCCCAGAAGGGTCCAGTCTCATCCAACTACTGGTAAATAACCTGCCTCAGCACAACGTGTAAACTCCTGTCAGGCATCATAGCAGTTAAGATGAACAGGCACATGGCGCAAAATATAAGCGGGGCTCAGAAAGGAATAGGCGTAGATACCAGGGGAGCAAAACATCAGCTACTGGTAGATAGAGCAGTCACTCAAGACTGTAAGACTAGACTGACCAACATGTGCGCCGTCTGGATTGATGACAAGAAAGCGTATGACTCTGTGCCTCATACATGGATCCTGGAATACCTAGAACTGTACAAGATCAACAGGACCCGAAGAGTCTTCATCAGGAACTCAGTGGGGATATGGAGAACAACACTAGAGGCCAACTTCAAGCCAAATAGACAAGTCAACATCAAGTGTGGGATTTACCAAGGAGATGCTCTGTCCCCACTACTGTTGTGCATAGGCCTGAACCCCCTCAGCCACATCATCAACAAGACTGGCTACAGATACCAACTACAGAATGAGCATGATATCAATTC
>VUQJ01031336.1:24468-43526 GCA_015108635.1 Andinoacara biseriatus | reverse complement strand
TTGGCCTTACGGGCACCATCCACAGCAGCCTGGTACTCTCCGAGGTGCACCAGAGTTGAAGCCAGACGACCAAAGTTGGAGACGTTGTTGTATAACAGTTTAGCAGCCTCATACATTTTTTCATCATAGCAGCGGTCACCAACCTAAAATAAACAGTGCAATAAACACACACTGTTTGATTTCTGATCTGAAACCTTTTCAGAGTGAAAGCTGTGTGAGTGTGAGCTGAACCTGTTGGATGTGAGCATTGTTGGGTCCATTGATGAACTCCTCAAGTTCAGCCAGGCGATTGGTTTTGGCCAAGGCAAAGATCAGCTCGGTCTCTACATAGGATTCACGGGCCTTCTTACGAGCCATCTGCAGGAATTTGACCAAGTCCTCCCAGTTACCTGCAACACATTCGCAATAAAATGAGGTTGCTGGTCTGAATATTTTTTTTCCCAGTAGATGTAACAGAGCCTCAAAGACAGCAGATTTAGATTCTGTGCACTTTCAACATTTGCTACATGAGCAAAACTACTGCACTAGCTGCTATCTGACATCACCCAACAACTCTGGAGGACAAGAGTCGACAACACAGTTGATGTGATTGATTGCTTTCAATTAAAGTGGTGCTAGCACACTACAGCCTTCACTAAAACCCTGCTATCTGTTCATCGTGATTGACCCGTTCAAATTTAGCGAGATGACATTTGGCTTACCACTCTTATCAGCAGCCTGTACCACCTCCATGTATGCAGATGGGTCATCAGCTTTGATGTAGGAATCAATGGCCTCCTTAACAAGGCCCTTCTGTAGCTGAGCCTTGGCCAGCTGGCTCCACACAGCTGGCTCATTGCAGCGTTCTGCAAACTCATAGGCTCGATCCAAGTTGCCAATATGCTCTATCAGCACCTGGGGGGGAAGGGGAAAAAAAATCTATCAAACCCTTCTTCCATCCATAAAGTTATCAGTGTCAAAGAATAAGTACAGACCTGTACAGCAGAGGTGTTGACATCAAACTTTTTAAAGATAGCAAAGGCCTCCTCAAAGAGTTCATTGCTGATGGCAATGTTTGCAATATCAGGAGCATCATAGTTGTCTAGCCTGCTGATGTATTCCATCACTCGAGTACGGTCAGCCTTGATTGCTGTCAAGATCAACAGGTTCTGCAGATTTCTGTGGGGGGTGGGGTGAAAAAAGATCTCCTCAATACACTCACTTTGAGGATATCTGTACAGTTTTGAAAATACTCAGGAAGAATATATTACCTGTGTTCACTGAAGACTGAGTTATCCAATACAATCTTCTCCAACAGCTCAATGAGCTCGTTGGGCAAGTCGGCTGTCATGAAAGCCTTGACTGTGACTGAAACCTCCTCAGGGTCCTGGGTTTCTGACAATGCTGTCTGCACCACCTGAGAGCACAAAGAAAGAAACAGAAGCTTAGAGAATAGTAAAGGGACTAGTTCTTATATAGCGCTTTTCTAGTCTGAGCACTCAAAGCGCTTATACAACACGTCTGCATTCACCCATTCACACCCATTCATACAAGCAGTTCCATGTTTAACTAAGCTAAGTGCTTTTATTATCTAACATTCACACACATTCACACTTCCAACGCTTGGGGTTCAGTATCTTGCCCAAGGCATGCAGCCCGGAGCAGCCAGGAATCGAACCGCTGACCTTCCGATCACTAGGTGATGTGCTCTACCTCCAGAGCACCCAAGAGAAGAACCAAGTGGGGGAGAGGGGAAACATAACTTGATGTACCTGGTCAATAAGTGGTCTTCTGAAGGGGTTGCTCTCAAGCAGCACGCTGGCCCACAGGTCAGGGTCTTTGCGTCGGACAAGGTAGCGAGACAAGCTCTTGAAGAGGGAGTTCTCATTGCAGACCTGTTGTAAGGAAGAATGAATTACAGTGCTTCCTGCTATAGTGAAGGCAGTTAAGTACACAACGATAAAACGTGGGTGGGCTGAAACTTTGACACACTGACTAGCAAAAAAGTACTAAACTATCATACTCACATTGATCAGTTCCTGGTCACACTGTCCTCTTTCATAAGCTACACATGCCAAATGGGGGTCTCTCTTCTCACAGTACTTTCCCACCACACGGCTGTCATAGTAAGGATTTTCCCTCAGGAAGCGTTCAGGATTGTTGTTGCTGTCGATGTAGATCTTGGCCAGAGCATTATGGGTTGCTGGCTCTTCACAGCCTTCATGGATACGAGACTCCAGCCAGGGCAGCAGCAGCTTCAACCTGTGAGAACACATGTTAAAAACTATCCCTGACTGCATACACAGCATCACAAAGATGACGCTTGGTTCAAATCCTTATTTCAGCACTAGACGGGCATAGTTCTGCACATGGGAGTCCTTTTTCAGACTGCCTAACACATATTCCTCTTTAGGCAACTTAACTCAAAAAAACAGGACCTGTCTCACACGACTTACCTCCAACACTACACCTACAAAACTGTCCACCATGACTTCTCCTCCTAAGTTTTATCATCTGTAACTTAACTCTCCTATAAATGATCAGTAATGCAATTATTACTGATAAATCTTTACTACACACACTTATATTTTTAGAGTGAAAATGTTTAGACAAAAATGCAGCTCCAAAAAAAATAAAAAATAAATAAAAATATTTTTTAGCTGAATGGCGATATACGATATATTTTTTCTTCCCAAAAGGTATAAAGAAAAAGGCACTTCTGAGTCAAATGGGCACTTTTTTTTGGTTTAATTCAGCTGTAGATGTACATGAGACATTGCTCAAAAATAAACTATTGGCATATTTAAATAATGCTTCACAAATAAATTAAATGTTTTTTCCCTCCATAACAAAACACTCACAGCTCTGCTATTAAAATGTAAACAGAAAAGATACTGAGCAAAAATAGCAAAAGGCTGACTTATTCTTTAAAAAACAGTCTGCAGTGAAGTAGACTTCAAAGTATTTCCTCCTGTGTGTACTCCTGTACAGCCAGTACAAATAACAAAACATGTAAACAGACTGAATGAACAAAATTCCATCCTTCAGTCAGAAAGATTCTCGCTAGCTCAGGAACATATGCAATGATGTATCACAGCAACGGGCCCACCTGCTCAATGACGCGTCTACATGTCTGTCGGCTGCATCACGAACACATGAAAAAGACTCACTTCCGTTATTAACGTCATGTGACTTACAGTACAAGCCAACAGCCAGGTACTCTTTGAAGTCCGGGCAACACCAAAGCGTAAGGACGGACGCAGCACAAAAATGCACGGTGACAGCGGAGGATTTCAGCTTTCCAGAACTCTCTGATGTCACTGGAAAAACTAGCTGCATTTGTCGCTAGTTGCAATTTGCAAAAAGCACTGGGGGGAAAAGCTGCTAAATCTGGCAACAAAGTCACTAAGTTGGCAACACTGCACGACTATAACATATTTACGCCATGAAATTAGCATATCGTGATATAATTTATTTTCCCAGGCAAGATTTTTTTTTACCGGTATTAACGTGAATGATTTGATATGGCCCAGCCCTACACTGGGGTAAGCAGAAAAATAAAATGTGCAACTTTATTTTTTTAAAAGTAGTTAAATGTTTAAACAAATGTCAGGTGAGATCAAGTTAATTCATGTTTTGGTTGTAATGTAAAGACAAGTTGAATGTGTACAGCACCTGTTCCTCTTTTCCACCTCAGCGACCAGTTCATCAGTGGAGAACTGCCCCCTGACAACCAGGATCAGGCTCTTGATGACATCCTCAGAGCAGTCCACATCTAAGAGGCCACCAATCACCACAGGCAAACGGCTAGGATTCACCTAAGCAAATGTTTTACAATAAATCTCCCCTTTATCTGTAAGCAAACGTGGCTCTGCAACAGAAAATTGCCTCTGCATTGAGCCTTACCTTCTGAACATAGATCTCAATGTATTTCTGCAGGTTGTTGCGGTACAGGTAGAGGACCAGGTCATGGACAAAGTCAAAACGGTCACAGACGATGATGAGTGGCAGCTGGTCAGTGAGTTTGGCTTCCTGTGTATCACAGAGTAAATGAGCAGAGACTATAGTCAGTGAGTCTATACCATCAGCAATCAACCAAACAAGTTGATCTTTGGCCACTTTAACATTTAGATAGTTTTTTGTTTCTGACATCTATAATTGTGATTTAAAAGCACCAGCCCTTGATCAGTTCAAAAACCCCACATGTAATACAATATTCACTGCTCAAAAACATTAAAGGAACACTTAGGAAAACATCAGATCTCAATGGGGTAAAAATTAATGCTGAATATCTATGCTGATATGGACTGAGTAAGGTGTTGGGAATGAGAGGATGCCACATCATTTGATGGAAATAAAATTATCAGCCTACGGAGGGCTGAATTCAAAGATTACCCAAAAATCAAAGTGAAAAAAATGATGCAGCAGGCTAGTCTGTTTAGACGAAATTTCATTGCAGCAACTTAAAATGCTCCTCAGTAGTTTGTGTCGCCCACTCTTGCATGCATGCCTGACGACATCAGGGCTCCTCACGAGAGAATGGATGGTGTCCTGGGGGATCTCCTCCCTGATCTGGAGCAGGGTATCAATGAGCTCCTGGATAGTCTGAGGTGAAACCTGGGGGCATCAGATGCACTGAAACATAATGTCCCAGAGGTGTTCTATTGGATTTAGGTTAGGTAAGCATGGGGGCCAGTCAATGGCATCAGTTCCTTCATCCTCCAGGACCTGCATGCACCTCACCACGAGGCAGAGAATTGTCATGCACCAGGAGGAACCCAGGACCCACTGCAGGAGCGTAGGGTCTGACAATGGCTCCAAGGATTTCATTCTGATGCCTAACGGCAGTCAGGGTGTGGTCACCTAGCCTTTAGAGGTCTGTGTGTCCCTCCATGAATACGCATCCCCAGAACATCACTGACCCACCACCAAACTGGTCACGCTGAACAATGTTACAGGCAGCATAACATTTTCCACGGCTTCTCCAGGCCCTTTCATATCGGTCACATGTAGGGTTGCAGCGGTAACCGGTTTCACCGTATAGCATGGTATTAAAATGCACAGTTATCATACCATGGATGCTTGCTTATTACCGGTAATAAGAGGAAAAAAGGCAAGCCAGCTGAGAATCTCGCACACGGATGCACAGCTCTGCCCCATCTCGGTTGCCCATTCGTCTGCGGCACTGCTCTCAGGCACACAGCAGTGAAACTGGCGACAGATTTAACCAGTCCTCCATCCACTTTATTAAAAAAAAAACAAAAAGAAACGCTCAACTAAAATCAGCAGTGTGGAACTACTTCGGATAACCACCAAACGTACGTGAGGATGGTATCCTGTTTGCAAACAGTGTGGAAGAAAAGTGTCCACTAAAGGAGCGAATACTTCAAGCTTGTTCTCACATCTACGACACCATCCCTCCGTGCAGATTAAAGTAGGTATCTCGTTAATACCCGTCTCTCTAACAAATGCTCGGTCCGCACGCTAACCACCAGCAAAAGTGCTGAGTCATCCAAACTACAGACACAAAAAACTTGTCATTATTTCTTTAAGGTTTAGTGTAACTTGTAATAATATATGTGAAATACGGTGATACTGTGATACCGCGGTATTTTCTGTGACGGTTATCATACCGTGAAGATCACATACCATTGCAACCCTTGTCACATGTGCTCAGAGTGAACCTGCTCTCATCTGTGAAAAGCACAGGACACCAGTGACGGACCTGCTAATTCTGCTATTTTCTGGTAAATGCCAGTCAGGCGCCACAGTGCCAGGTAGTGAGCACAGGGCTCACTAGAGGACGTTGGGCCCTCAGGTAACTCTCATGAAGTCTGTTTCTGATTGTTTGGCTGGTGACATTGACACCAGAGGCTGCTGGCGGTCATTTTGTAGCTCTTGCGGTGCTCATCCTGTTCCTCCTTGTACAACAGAACAGATACTGGTCCTGCTGATGGGTTAAGGACCTTCTACACTCCTAGAGTAACTGCCTGTCTCCTGGAATCTCCTCATGCTCTTGCTGTGCTGTGCTGGGAGACACAGCAAACCTTCTGGCAATGGCACATATTGATGCGCCATCTTGGAGGAGTTGAACTACCTGTGCACCCTCTGCAGGATCCAGAAAAGCTGAGGAGGGAAAAAATATAGGTGGCTTCCACCTGTAGAATTATTCCTGTTTTGGGGGTTGTCTCATTGTTGCCCCTCTAGTGCAGCTCTCATTTCATTAACACCAAAGCAGCTGAAACTGATTAACAACCCCCTACTTAACAGACCAGATCAATATCCCAGAGGTTTAACTGACTTGATGCTAAACTCTGATTAAAAAGTGTTCCTTTATTTTTATTTATTTTTTGAGCAGTGTATATAGAGGGAAACAAAATAACATATCTGCCACTAGAACAAATGGATGTGACGGTCTGAGAGACTAAGGGATGGTGGTCAAGTTATAAGAAAAATGTCTGTTTCACACTAAAGACATGGAACAATACCTTCTTACTATGAACAAGCAGAGAGCTGCCAGTTCTCAGGTCACCTCTAGGCAGCGCTGCCAACTAGTCATTTATTGTTATTCCACAATATACTAGTGTACTGAGACACTGCTGCCATCCACAGGATTAACAAACTGGGATTGTGCATCTTGCCAATATTATTCAACATGCTGCACTGACCAAAAAGCTCCATAGAAGGCTACACACAACACAGACACTTTTTCCCCGTCTTTAAATGTAAAGTACAGGAGCCTCACACAATCACCATTATCTGCACACACAAGGACACAAGGTCCAATGAATGACTAGGACTATGTAAAGTTAATAGACCACTGGTTGCACTCCAGTGGGTGTATGGATTGTGGTGTATAAACATATACACCTCCATACAAATCCCAGTTTCAATCCCATGTCTAATATTAAGGGGTGAGGGGTAAAATAAAAAAGGGGGAACAACTCCTGTACTGTTGGGAGGGATAGATTTACCTGATACATGTCCTGCCATTCAAAAGACAAAAGAGGAAAAGGACAAAAGATAATTGACTGCCATCAGGACTGCTGCATGAACATTTGCAACCAACACAGGCAAACTGCTAAAGATCAGTCAGTGATAAATGATGTGCATGTGTGCAGTTTGTCTTTTATGCTATCAAAATATAAAGACAGACTTAACACTCTGAGGAATTTGTGTTATAATCAAAGACTGAAAATGAAGATTTCACAATTGCATCACAGGAATTTTAACTTCTGACCAATATTAGGTAAAAAAAAACAAAACTGATTAACTGTCAATATTACACACAAATACACGCGCGCGCACACACAAAAAAGCATCATCAGGAACCAACTGGGGAACAGAGACACAATGTTAAGGCAATGAAGAGCTGCTAATGCCAATGTTTGATCACTTCAGTCATCCCTGTCACTACCTTGAGGAAGTTCTTGACACGCTCAGGGTCGTAGCAGTTGCTCTCTCTACAGATCCTTTCCACCTCTTTGATCTGGCCCGTCTTGCAGGCAGCTTGGATGTATTTGAAGTGAACTTCAGGATCCTGACTGAAGTTTACAATAGAGCCCAGGAAATAGAACAAGCCTGAGGGGCACAGACAGTTAAAGCTTCAAAATGGCATCCACGTCTATAAGCATTGCAGATAAAAGGCATTACTAACATTGAAATGTTGTTCCAACTGGCTTACTTAACCTTTATGTTCCATCGTTCTAGTCACTGTATATGAGCTGCGCTAGCTCACCTCCCGGGCATTATGCACAATCTATCGATCGTCCTGCCTCTGCCTACATGTCTAACTGATAGCTGAGCAACATTTATCCAAGTACAAGGGTAGGAGGAAACAGCAACATTAATCAAACAAACAAGTTAAATGCTTCTCCAGTGGCTAGTCTGAGTATAGAAATATTCTGGTTGAACTGCTCCATTATAAAAAATAAATCATGACTAGAATGCCTACTTTTCAATACTTCCTGAGTAAGTGAACTGGGTTTCCATAGAAAGCTTTCCATCAGTTTAATTTGCATTGTCTGAATTATGCATTACTTATGCCAAATGAAAGATCTAAGTATATAGTCTTGGATCTCACCTTCAAAGCTCTTGAAGGATTCAAAGAGTTCAGTTAGAGCCTGTGTTGTGAGCTGTTCATGGTACTTGGAAGCCACCTGAACACAGATCTGCAGGTTCTGGCGGATGTTGGCTGAGAGCATGGCCCTGAGGCACTCCAGAGAATCTTCCACTGACAGTGAGCCAAAGTAGTTCACCAACCACTGGAAGCGCAGGAGAAAATGTTGGTTAAAGTCAGAGGCTGCACAATTTACAAGATAGGAAAACAGTTTCACCATTTAGGTAACTGAAGCCTACCTCTGGGTTGAGCAAGTGTGTGTGCACCACAGCACGTTTGATGTCGTACAGGTCTGTGTAGTGCTCCAGGGCCCTTTGCAGGAGTCCAGCTTTCTCACACAGCTGGGCGATGTGGGCACGATCATAGTTTGTGAACATCTGGTTGCCCAAGATTGCATCAGCAACCTACACCCATGACAAGAAGCATTAGAAAACAATCATTCAATCTCAATTAATGGAATTTAATTTAGCAAATTATGTGCATACTGATCCACCTGTGGTGCATGCATGAGGTTCATCTCCAGCAGGCGAGTCTGCAGTGGTCCTTCTGAGGGTCTGTTGTTTTTAAGGGCATCCAGAAGGAATGATGTACACTGCTGGATCAGGTTGTACTCCATGAACACATCCACAATCTGAACAGAAATAGAGACCAACAGGTATGAAATGTAATGACAGAGAGGAGGAGACACCATGTTTGTACAGCTGAGAAACTACATTTAAAAAAAAACAAAAAAAAAAACCATAAAATAAGATATGAAATAATGTAGTATTCATATACTGTAGCTTTTACCATAAACATAAACCCGACATTCCTGCCAGCCATCTAATGTTCTGCACCACTAAAAGGATTAAATTTGAGGAATGCAGGGCCACACGTGTCTCTAAAGCTTTAAGATGAGTAACAACGAAAAGTGAAAGTTGTGTGAAAACATTGTGGGTTTTTTTTGTTTTGTTTCAACAACTGAAGACAACCTCTGATGCAATGTGTCATGTTCTTAAAGTTCTCATCACCTGCTAGTGCAGCACTTTAAGCAACACAAAGCTGTGTCAGCAGTTGACACTTGCACTGCAGAGGCTCTGCACAGGCAGGAAGTAAAGAAAAAGGTGAACTTCCTTTGCCAAATTGTCTCTGCCAGGGCCAAACAGTTTATTCTGCTATTGACTTTTGGTTTGAACTTCTGGTGCCCCAGGTGCTGACAGTGAGATCTATGATCATTGGAGGCAATCTCAATGCAGAGAGACGAGATGAGGATGATGAGTTTCTGCAACAAGTGGCAACCCCACATCTCCAGTCTGGGACTGAACTCTATATATGACTTGTGACAAATGCTGGTTGAAGAATGGGATGCCATCCCACAGCAGTGTGCGACCAAGCTGTGACCAACATGTGGAGGTGCCAGGTTGTGGTGGTTGTGCATGGTTTTTCCACATGCTGCTGTTTGTCAAATGACTAAACTGTTAAATTGCCAATATGTCTTCTGTCTTCAGACTTCATTCAGCCAATCCAATCAACAGCACCAGACAACAGCAGAATAATACCGGTTTGGCATTGGTTAGAAGATTTGAAAGGTTTTCCGTTGGATGCAACCCACATACTCAACTCCGCTGCTCAAGCAACAAATGAATTTTCCTTAAAAATGTGGGACCATTACTTTCCGTGCTAAGTTTATAATAAATATAGTATTTTATTATTGTAATTTCTATCCAGCTCCCCGATGCCATCCTCAAACGATTTAGCAGTAAACAGTCACCCTCGCCTCTGTGTTGACAGTTCGGCTGCTGCTAACCAGCTAGCCCTGGCACTTCTTTTCTTATCTTTCCCTACTGGCTGGCTAACTGGCCAGGTTGTCTTTGTAGTGGTCCTCAAAGTGATTCAGCTACTTTCCCAGAGAGGATCTGGTTCTATGTAGCCTCCTCCAACTCCACCTTCTTGAACTGCAGTTGGTGAGAGTAGTCCATACTGGAGAAATACTAACCAGAACCTGCAGCAGCTAGAGAACTGCTTCATGTGCCCCTATGCTAGTACTTGGCAAATAAAATATCTGCAGCATGAAACGGAATGTTTTATTTAAATCACTCTTAACACATACACACATATGCATTTGCACTCAATTAATGGTCAACTGGTTCATTATAGTGAAAGTGACTAATTTTAAAAAGTTAAGACTCACAGTAAGCATAAAGATGCATAACTTACAAATACAACAAAATACCAAATCTGTTAAAAAGGCACCCAAGTTCTGGTTGTATATAAACTGAACTACTGTATCAAAAAATAAAAGCATGTCTCCCGATGTGTATCTACATATCCCTCCTGCCTTCCACTTACCTGTGTAATGTCAGCCAGTGGCTCTTCATCTTGGACTAGCATCTGGGCAAACTGCAGGCCTTGTTCGGGATTGATCCGCATCACATTCCTGAGCAGAAAGATCCAGTCTGGCGTGTAGCCCACCTATAACAAAGAAGAGAGAAAAAGAAGACCCTCACTGATGGAAATGACTGAAAATATAAAATATATTTAGAAGTCTGGATAACACTACAGCCCCATTTCATAATAGAAAACCCATCAGCAGATTTTTATTTTATTACTTTGGATAAAGGTTCAGGGCAAGGCCTCCAAATTAGGGCAAAATAGTTTTTCACAAATGCTTTTAGTCACTTCTGGGTTAGTGAAGTTAAAATGCATAGTTCAGCAAAAATATCAATATTTCAACATTAATATTACAAAAACGAATTAAATCAAAACGATTTTAAGCATTGTGTAAGAGGTTCATTTCTGTGATTATCTTAAACATTTCTACAAATATATTTGGGTAACCCAGAAGAGAGACAAAAAATGGCAGACAATTCAGAAAAAGTACATACTGCACTTAAATAAAAAAAATAGTGACCAAATGCCATCTCAGACATACCTTCTTAGCGTACAGGACGATCTTAGGAAACTGACCAGTCTCTGCAAAGCACTGAATGACTTTGTTGGGGACATTGGCCCTCAGGTAGACACTGAGAGCCAACGTAGGATCCACCGCCTTCACCAAGTCACCCAGTTCTTCCGAACACTCCAGCTGAAGGGGAGAAACATCAGAATTTTAACTGATGAAATATATAATTTCCATTGTTTTTTCTTATTTTTTCAATTTTTATTACAGTTTTTGTCTAAGCTCTGATTTTATGCTGGATCTGCAGATGATAAAAGGAGTGGATTATGATAAAGAAAATGAACCACATGTATGCTAAATCTGAGTATTAAAAAAGAAAATCTTAAAATATACTGTAAATGTTAAGTGAATGAAAGTTCAAATTCACAATTTACACCATGACTTCACTATTTTCCACCTTAACTATCCAGGATATGTAGATCCAAAGTTTCCAAGGGAGACTTCCTAAATTCCTTACATATCAGATCATTTAATCATTTAATCCAAGATAAAAGACAAGTTATGTAAACATAACAGGCAGCTCAGGAAGAGCCACTTCCTGCGAGCTGAGGCTTAGATGCATGTACAATACCTTGTCTTCCTTCAGCCACTTCTCCAAAAGCTGTTTTCGTCCCTGCTGCAGGACAGGCCTGCAAAGCTCCAGGGACTCAAACTTGTTGAGCTGACCCTGGTCCAACAAGATTCCAAAGTATTGCAGCAAAGGGGAGGTCTGGCCTGGCTGAGTAGGAACACTCTGAAAACGACGGATGGTGTCTGGGGTGCGCAGAATACCCTGAGAAAAGAAAGGTCAACTGAAGGTGAGAAACGCCATAAGGCAATGATATAAGAAGAGAGGGTAAGTGAAAGACAATGAAATCCAGTGGGTACCTTGGGTGCATTAGCAGCAACCTTGGCAGCCTCAGAGTAGTTGCCAGCAGCAAATAGGTTGTTGAACTTGCGTGCAAACAGCTCTTCAGCCCCAGTGAGGTTGTTGCGGACAGCTAAGCGAAGAGCCAGATCTGGATTCTGCAGCACATTGGTGATGTAGGGAATGAGGTTTTCCTCTTCCACGCAGACAGACAGAACCTGTGTCACAGGAAAATACAGTGATTGAACTGGCTTGTTACAATTTGATTATTATTCAACTTGTGGTCTTTAGTTTTCAAGTCCAAGTCCATCTGTCAATGCCCCCTTACACCCGGCACCATACTCTACTTGTTAGCAAGTGATATAACCCCAAGTGCACCTTGCCCTGACCATACCCACAATAAATATAGCAGGGAACATAAAGAATGGTTGTCTCAAACAATAATATATCGCATAGAAATCTGGACAGATTCACAGGAATTTGGTCAAACAGTACTTTAAATCTTGATTGGAAGTTATGGCCTTTTTTATTTGACCTCATCTTGGCTGTACACAGGCATAAGCCAATGCACTGCTTGTGTCTCTCTTTTGCCAAAATCAGAGTGAGCAAGCTATTAAATTTAAGTACATGCGATAAAATTAAATTCCAAAAACACCCTCTGGCCTTTGGATATAGTTGCTAAATGCAAATGTTATTTTAGTGGGCCAGTGTAATACAGGGCTTGTGTGTGCAGGCTGGTAGCAGAGATAGAAGGGAGAAGAAAAAAAAAAGTCAAGAGAAAAGAGCTGGATGAAGGAAAGGAGAGGGAAAAGAGAAAGATGGCCAGTGCTGGCCTTTCTACAAACAAGCTTAGCAGGTGAGCAACCCAGTATTTTTTAAGTGGGTGAGTAGACTTTCTTCCTGCTTCCTTAAGCAGGGTTGCTTGCTCTCTATAATGTTGCTGGACTGATTGGAAGTAGTTGGGGGGGAAAAAAAAGAAAAAGAAAAAAAGGACATGAACAGAAAAACACGAGTTTAAAAAAAAAAAGAAAAAAAAAGAAAAAAGATTTTCTTGTACACATGCTGTCCCACACATGTATACTAGTACACACATTGTTCTGTGCAATGTGTACTAGATGTGTTTAGAGACTAAACTGTCTGAAAGATATGTAGAGACTGATATTAAAGTCAGGGATAATTACTATCATGAGGGAGACAAGACTGCATACTAACCCCGGGGTGGCCTTACATTTTCTTCCTAAATGCTGAAAACACAACAAAACAAAACAAAAACCAAAAAACCTGATGATTACTTGAGGTTAAACTCAACTGTTCTCAATGAGATAGTGCCAAGCATCAAAATAGTATTTACTGTAAGCTGCAGTACCAAGTGACACACTGGCTGAGACAGAACCACCAAGAACAAATAGCAAAACTCATCTCAGGCTGATCATTTGAAAAATCCTAAGGAGACTGTGCCTGGATGAGAGGACCTACACTAAGAATAAAGAGCACCAGGCTGTGCCTTCCACTTTGCATCGTGTGCTGATGGGACGCAGGCCTTTTTCCACTCGTACCCTGTCATTTATATTCTCCATTTTATCTCCCCACCCCTCCCTGGTTTCTGTGCAGCAGCTCAGTGCTTCACCTTTAATCAACGCATGTCAGGTCAGGATTGAGCATATGGTCACTAAAACGGTCTGACTCATGGTATTAAGACCCTCATGTTGAGACAAAGTAACCAACAGTTACTGACAAGCACACAGATCCTAATAAACTTGCAGAAGATTACAGGGGGTGGCTGTGGCTCAGGAGGTAGAGCAGGTCATCTACTAATTGGACGGTTGGTGATTCAATTCCTGGCTGTTTCAGTCTGCATACCAAAGTATCCTTGGGCAAGATACTGAACCCCAAGTTGCTCTACAATACAACTGTTGGAGTATGAACATGTGGGAATATTAGAAAGCACTTTGATATAGAAGAAAAAAACAACAACAAAAAAACAGTTTGAATGTGTGCGTGAATAGGTAAATGCAAACGTGTTGTATAAAGCGCTTTGAGTGCTCAACTAGAGTAGAAAAGTGCTATATAAGAACTAGTCCATTTATGGGGACAAGACCGACATTTGGCTAAATTTTCATCCAACATTTCAAAAATCTTTGCATCGTACCAGGATGTTACAGATTTTCCCCTGAGAATTTTCCCATGATTTGGTAATAATAATGTGCCGTTTTCCCACCTAACATTTCCACAATAATTGTTACATTGATGGTGGTTTAACTATTGTTTTGATATACCACAGCACAAATATTCAAGTACAAATTATCCTGCTAGTCTAGTTGAGACAGAAGTACAAAACTAGTCTGATTTTCCAGTCACCTGGTTACTTGCTGTATATAGCATTGTAGTAATTTATTACTCAGTATCTGATTACCAAGGTTACCTGTTGGTAACCAACACATTTAACTGGAATCACCAAGTGGCCTAGACGATGGCCTATTATCGCTCAGATCATCATCTCTGTATGCGTTTGTGTGCATGTGAGGTACGCACGCACCCAAACACACACACACACAAGCAATGCTCTGGCATGTAGTGAGATCTGCCACTGCCTGAGATCAGTTTTCCCCTCTTTGCTCAATTATTCATGTGGTGTGTGGCCTGGCTGGATCATTATTCATCAGCTAGCTGTATCCAGTTCTCCTCTCTGATTCTGCTTTAGAAAAGCAGTAAGATACAACCCTCACTGTTGTCTGTGTGTGAAACACTACACCTTGGATTACTTATAATGACTCCTAGCAAAGTGAACTCGCCTGATAATGACAGACAGAGACATGCTGCTGTCAACTGATGTTTGATGTTGTTCTTGTTCCTTTTCTTTTCCGTGTCATGTTTGCTGGACATATGACTACTGATGAAACAAGTGTACATTTTATATAGTACTCCATATATTATAATTAAAAAGTTGTTTGTGGAATATATCTGGTTTCATCAGCGAAGTTTTATTTTGACATCAACAAGACTGAGCAGCCGCTCTAAACTTCACTTCAATTTCCATGAGCAGTTAGAACAAGCACTCCTTAACATTCTTACCTGTCCCTTCCTGTTGACCCCAATGATGCCTGAAGTGGCCTCATGTGGAGCAGTGACAAAGATAGTCTCTCCACTGATGCGGTTCATGTAGATGCAGGTGCCTGTCTCCAAGTCATAGAGATGGATGTAGCCATATTTGGTAATTAGGAAAACCACATTGTGCTTGGCGCTTATCTGTTAAAAAACAAAACAAAAAAATATATAGTGACCATATATAAATCTGTACATTGTTATTTGCTTTAAAACAAACCAGTATCAAGTACCCTCATGGGTGTATTCAAAGTGCAACTCCAAGTTCATTAAGAGGTCATGGTCAACTGTAAATTTCATGTGTAATATACATGAATGAGCAGCCTTGTTGACGAGTTTGGGCTTATAAGCAAATAAGATGACATTAATAGGGGCAAATGCTTA
Source organism: Andinoacara biseriatus (assembly GCA_015108635.1). NCBI lineage: Eukaryota > Metazoa > Chordata > Actinopteri > Cichliformes > Cichlidae > Andinoacara > Andinoacara biseriatus. The sequence continues at coordinate 28,157 of VUQJ01031336.1, read as the reverse complement.
TCTGTATAAAAAACATTATTGGTCCAACTCTTACTTTAAACAGATATTTTAACAGATTGCTGATGCCAACATCTAATTGAGAAATCTGTTACCACCTTTCACGCTACTGTTTTCAGTTTGTCAAAGCCAGGTGATGAGTTATGCAAACATACCTGCATGGCCACAGGGAAGTCATTCTGGGCTTCTGGAGGGAAGAATACATCCACTGCTTTCTTCGGAAATGGCTGGTTACCAGTTGGTGGGGTCCCCACTTCAATGATGTGCAACTATGATAAAGACAGAAAGCATCTGTAACAAACCCATATAATGATGTCCTCCCTAGGCAAACAGCAATAATAACAACAACAAACACATAAAATTAACCAATAAATCTATTTTCACAATTGTGTTTGTAACATCAGTCACCTTCCCTCCAGCCTGGCCCCTGACAGCAAAGCAGAACAGGGTTGACTCCTCTGCATTCCCTTCGATCTTAAATTGGGCAAAGCTGGCAGCATGGCCTTCGATGGGCTGAGAAACCTTTCTGTCAACAGAGTACAGCTGCATGGCTCCCACCACCCGATTTTGCTGTGAGAAAATAAAGCAGTATATAAACAACAATATATATAAATATGTATAAGGCAAACACAACCGGCTAACTAACGCTAAATTTATAGGTAGTTATAAGTGATACACTATTGCATATTCCTTGTGCCTAACATGTTGTAGACTCTAGACTACTAAACTTGGGTATGTTAATTGTTAAACCAGAACACACGCACAACAAATTACCTGAGCTGAGATACCAATGAGCAGGAGCCATTTCTGCTTGGCGTCAGTGCGGTAGTTGATGATCTGGCAGCCTGCCAGGCTAGAGTGCCGGTCAAAGACTTTCACAGGCTGAGAGTCACCCTCCATGCTCCAGTGGTAGACGGCATTGTCAGTCACAAGTGCAACTGTATTAAGGGAGATCCACTTCCAGAAGGTAACATCGTCCGTCATGGTGTGCGCCTTCATCTTGCTTTTCATCTCAATGTTAAAGATCTGAAGAGTTTTGGCAGCTACAAGAGGGCAGGAACCAGGCCAGAGAAGACTGTTATAGTTTATGACAAGTGAGTGAGTTTGTGTACACGCACACACGCTCACACACCACTCATAGGAAAATAGACACATCAAATGTTATTACAGACAAGAGATTCAAATTTGAAATATTGCTTTGATGGCACAGAGGCCATCAGGCAACAATGCCATGACTGATAAGAAAGGAGATGTTGATCATGCTGTAGTTTGCTCATTGTGTTGTATGAAGTGTAGTAACAAAAGGAGCAAGTGAAATCAATTCCAGACTACAAAAGGTGCAATAGGGTCAGTGTGAACTTCAAGCACATACATATTCATATTATCAACCCAATAGTGTGTCATGTGCGAAGCCAATAAAAACACTTGCTTACTGACACTGCATGAAGAATTACAAAGATGAATACGATTAATGAGAAGTCATTTTCAAAATGTGTCAAAATGAAGGATTACAGGTGCCAATTGTCAGTGTGAATGGTTCAACACATGCATACCTCTTTCTTAGCACAAGTCATTCTAAATTAGAGAACACAGACTAATCAGTATGACATTTTAAATAATAAATGCTGTGCTCTAATAATAAATATTTGAAATATCTCAAACATATTTGAAACACCTTAAAAAAGTTCACTCACCTGCAATTTCTGTATTTTTTAGTTAGGGTTAATTTAAGGAGCTAAAGCTTTACTAAGAAGCAGTGTGACTTTTTTGTTCTCTTATTATTTAAATACTTCATGTAAGAAAAGCAAAGACCCATGCATTAGCAAAACTGTCAAGATTATTTTGCCATAACTAAGGCATGGCAAAGTACAATAAGCGGATCAGTAAATGGACCACTTGCAGCAGTAGCAGCCAAATTTCAAAGAGCATGCAACATTTTAAAGTGAATCATGATTAGCAGCTGGCAGTGTGTGTGTGTGTGTGTTTGTGTGTGTGGCGACACTCTGGTCCTCCTTCATAAGAGGTTTCATGGAACAGTTAAGGCTCATGCTGTGTCACGTGACAAGGTTGATTGAGAAGCATCATTATAGGAGACTGAACAGGAAAGATCTTGGGGTGGAAACAGGGAGGAGGGGTCTACCGCTGACCTTACACTGCATAAATACAGAGGAACAGTCTGAGCAGATCTGGGCCTCAATATACAGTTGAGCCTCCTGTTCCTTTACATTTACAATAAAAGTGCATTTTTGAAGCAGTTTCTGAGCTGTCCTAAATAAAGAATAGATACCATTTACCCCCATGCATAAATATAAATCAATAAAGATTTCATTTTACAACAACTGTTTTCACACATGAGCACTGGACAATGTCAAGGGAATTAAATTGAAATATTGCCCACAACTGCACCATTACACACGTAACACACAACACCTCTGAGTCAGAGATATTCTTACTATTAGAAATCCACTTGATTTATGCAAGATTACTGCCTCAGTTTTAGTGAGCAAGAGACAGGATACAAAACACCCAACAACTACCTGTTATGATATGGGCAAAGAGCACTGGCAGGGTAAAGACTGTTTACTGTCCAAGCCCAACAAGTGGGACATTCACATTCTTACATACAGCTCCACTAGGTAATAACCTGAAAAGCTCAGCGCATATGTGAAAATTGTTAATCAACATGTGGCATAGAATATAACTAAGACCACAAGGACAGAGGGTTTCCAAAACAACAACAAAAAAGGCTTTTTGCTCATAAACTTTTTTAAACAGTGGATAAGGAAAAGGTTGAGGGCTGAACACCAATGCACGCTCAAGGCTGATGGGATGGATCAGCTGCCACAGTAAATGCTTATTCACTCTTTATAGCAATTAATATACTTTTCTAATTTCCACACCCTGACAAGCAAATCCTGCACATTTACTATTCAGCCTTTGTTTCGACCCAATTCAATCTTTATTGGGTACTACACATGACATAGTAATGTCCCATCAAGAGCATGTGAAGTCAAATCAATGCTGCCGACAGGTGCCATTAGACTTCTCACTCAGATTACAAGACATTAATCCTGTGCTCTCTGGTAGTTTGAGCAAACAGTAATCTTCAGTTCTAATTACAGTGAACCACGAAAAATTAAAATATTAAGCATAGCTTTGAGACAAATGAGAAAGGTTAATTACAACAGAACACAGATGTAAGAGGACATGGATTTTAAATGGAAACCGAAAAATGTAAATTAAAATGAAATCATTTTACCCATAATATTATCACACTTGCAACAGGTTCTAAATCACTTGTACATACAACAAAAGATGGAATGCCAGCAAGCTGTAAGGCTGTGAAAGCTAAATCCTGTTTAGGTTTATTTCCAGTGTCTGAGATATGGAAAATAATCTTAAGAATTCATCAGAACTTGGTTAAAAATAAGGAAAATATTTAAACACAGTAAATATTTAAACCTAGCCCATTAGCCCATAAAAGCTCTAAGAGCAGAAACCTACAGTAGTCTGTATGCTTCAATTGTTGACTGAAGAGATCAAAAATGGAATTTCAGCTTATAAATGCTGTTGTGAAAACAGGATTTTACTTCCACATTGTAGTAGTTAAATTTCAACTCACCGTCTGCAAACACATAAGAAAGCAGTAAAGGAAAAAAAAAAAAAAAAAGATAAGAAAAAAAGAAAAAAAA
>VUQJ01031335.1:0-13094 GCA_015108635.1 Andinoacara biseriatus | reverse complement strand
TCTCCTCTCTATCTCTCTTTGTGTTTTCCTCTCTCTGCCTCTCACGCACATGTGCTCACACATGTGCACACACACACACACACACACACACACCCACACACAGTTCTCAGAGGAAATATTCTGCATGACAGTCTCAGATGGGTTTACACTCGTGTTCTTTCTGCTTTAATCCTATCCTTTCTTCTTGTCCAACCTTTTTGTCTCACTCATTTTTCCCCGACAACCATCCATAATGGGACCGATACCTTCTGTTAATTAGTATTACTGCTTGCTAGTGTGATACTGGGCGTGCCTCCAAGATAAGTGAAATATGACTCTCGCATGCATATGTGCTGGGTCTGAGACTACATTAATAGGATGTGCAATAGGAAAGCAAATAGGATGTGTCACCGAACACTTTATTTCTACCCACAGCCACAGTAAAAACCATTCTGGGAATCAGAACATTCACAGAGTCGCACTGCTGCACATGCTCTCAGCGTCTGCAATGGTGATGAAATAAACAGTCACGGTTTTTCTTGTGTGTGTGCGTCTTTGTTCCCTCCTCAGAAATAGTGCAGGTAAAAAGTCCTGATTGATATTGTTGAAAACGAGTCAATGCGTCACTCCATACATTATCTTATTAACAATATAGCATGATAGCATTACACTAATACTTCCTCTACATGTTGATTTCCTTTTTGAAATATCATGTGGTCTCATAATCTCCAGTTATGAGACTATGTGTTGTCTAATTTTGCTAAAATATTATGTAAACCAGCGTCAATGTGAAAATACTGGAGCTAAAAATACTGGCTGGGAAAAGAGAAAAAAACAACAACAAAGAAAACCCCAAAACAAAACAGGAGACAGATCCCATATTCAATGATTGTACATCGTTACCCATAAGATCACGTCATCAATTAATATGCCACTTTTACTCTGCTTGTTTTATGTGAGAAAACCGCCACAAACTTCAACTATAAAACCACACAACATCAGCTGTAACCCTTCATCTCAGTATAAATTATTTTTAAAATACGACACATGACTCATCATTAAAAAAAATCCTTCAGCTCTTGTACAGTCCTTCTGTTTGGCTATGTGTTTATCATTGTAGTTATTTGCTCATTTAGAGTTTTCAAGTGTCAGGGCTGGAGCTCTGCGTGAAATCCTTAGACGGCCTTTTTTTGAAATTAGAATGTCTACAGGGGGAGTTATAATCTAACTACTGATTATGTTGGTGAGACATCAAATGTCTAGGTGGTAAGCACTGACGAGGTAGGGTTTAGAATGCTGGTACAGGAATGTGATGGAAATATTGCACCTCAGACTGGATTTTAGGTTTAATATGTTTAACAGTGGATTTGAGAAGCGATGCACTGATACACCGGCTGAGCGTTATGGGCCAATATCTGCCCAAGGCCTCAGTCAAACAGGCTTAGAGGCCAGTCAGCAACCATCTGGGAGCCACCGGGGGAAAATGTGTATTCCCCAGCCAGTTTCGAGTGGTTGCTGGCAGCCACCGTCAGCTGCTGTGTAATAGATAGCTAAAGCCCCAGTCACACAGGCCTGGAGACCAGTCAGTGACCGCCTGGTAGCCACCGGTGACCCTGGAAAAGTATGTGGAGTTTGCTGGATGTCACAAGATTGAATTTGGTTGTAAAGAGGTATTCACAGTACTTTAGTACTGCATTGAGAACTTCCTTGCAAATCCTTTGGTTGTCAGCAGGTTGCCGTGATCACCAGTAGTTAAAAACATTCAATGTGGCATTTACCAAAGCTAGTGGCAAATCTTTTGTGTCACATCAATTTTTTTTTTACTGGCTAAATGTTGAGTGATGGTGCAATGAAGAACTAAGTGACTTCATATGTGTGTTCTCTGTACAGAAGAGGAGTAAGGGGAATAATAAATGACAAAAAGAAAACAAAAGTTTTGGTCCAGAAGATCACAATCGATTGTCCCTGCATCTAAGTATTGACAAATGCTGTCATGAGAAAATTATAAATGGGATACTTGGCTATAGATAAAACGCTGGCTTTTCAAAACTTTTCTTCTAATTTGGAGTTTGTTTCTATAATAATTGTAGTATTACACTACTATTCATGAGTGCCAAATATAATTATCATCATTTGCTTTTAAATTAATTGTGTTTGTTCAGATTTTGTTTCCAAAATCTTTTTTATTCCATACTTCTCATAAAGTACTAAACTGCCAACTTTAGCTTGGGCCCAACAGTTCTTATTGCTTATTGGTGTGGCTCCAGCAGCATTTGGCTAGCTGATATATTTATTCCAGAGAGAATATTGACTTGACCTTTCATGCTTCAATTTTGACCTTTTTTTATTATCTGTCTCTCACAAGGCAGCCGGCTTTATGGAACTGCAATGCTAAAGTGATGAGGTGCAGTTATATATTGAGAGCCTTCTCCCAATCCATGCTGGTATTTCAGAGGTAGTTGTAAGCAGTGAGGGCATTTGAGGTCTAATGTACAGTATTTGTCAGCAGTTATAGCTTCTTTAAGGGCATATTTAGTTTTTTTTTTTTAACTGGGCTTTAGTATTTTCTCAGTCATCATCTCCTGAAACACTAGTCTCTATAAAATCAGTGCCCAATATTTTATATGAAGTGTTTGCTTTCAGATTCATCATTTTGATTTTTGGCTTATACATCACAATCTGAGCAGCAATCTTTCTCTAATTTTCATTACGCTGTTTTCACTTACTCCCCCTTTTTTCTTCACAGACAGTTGTCAGGGGGATCCTATCTATCTCCCCGTCTCATTCTGCTCATCCATGATTTCTCTCTCTCTCCCCCTCTTTGATGTCTCTGTCACGTCCTCGCAGCCTAATTTCTCTCCTAGCCGTCCTTTCTCAGCTAAACTTGCTTCCCCTCTCAGTCTCTGCTCTCTTCTCTTCCTATTTCACGTGGCGCTACAGGAGCTCTTCCTCCCCTTCACCCAGTTTCCCATCCCCTGAATCGCTTCATCTTGGTGCAATTCACTCTTTTCCTGCTCCTTTGTTTCTTCTCTCCCTCTGTTCTTTCTCTTACTCACCCTGCCCGTCACGAACGCAGCAAGGCAGAGGGACATTGCCGTCACATGACCAAGAAGGAGCAGCGTGATTGGAGCAGTTGGGCCGTGTAGTTCAATGCCAGAGGCAGTCTGACAGGGAGGATGTTTATTTGCGGTGATTTGTTTATTTAGTCATGCAACTTGTTGCCTTTATTTCATCTGTTACTCGATGTCAAGATGTTCATTTTTTTTGCTGCCATTTGTCCCTCTGAGTGTGTTGGAGGGTAACTGTAAGAAGAAAGGGGATGCAAAAAATTAAAAAAGAAAAAAGAAGATGGGACAATGGGGGAGGAGGAACACGGATAGGATGGAGAGGAAGAAGCAAGCAGAATTGGGGGGAAAGGAAGTGGAAGGAAAAGTGAAAAGTTACGAGAAATTAATTAAAGGTAGAGCTGTGGAGGCAAGCCGGGAAGAGTGAAAAGGGGACCAATATATCCTGTACCTACCCTGCATGGGATTATGTAATGTATGGTGCTCTAGGCTTTCATTAATCTAGCTACAACTGTCTAGAATTTTCAGGTTTTGCATAGTTGAACAAAAACCTGGCTGCACTCACTGTTAGCAGCCTCCTAAAGCAGAACAGGTTGCCAGGCTATTTGGAAATACACCAACCTCGTGAAAATTTCTTTCTTTTATCCTCTTTTTTTTTTCCCCTATCTCTTCTGCCGGTATGGTGCAATAATGGTCTATGCGATGATTATTCTAGAAAAAACAACCAAAACAACCAAAAAGAAACATCCTCAGAGGGACTGATCTTTTTAGATCTGTCTTTCTCTTTGGCGCGCTGATGCAATATGATTTTTTTTTTTTTAATTGATGTATTCTAACACTAGTCTTTTATCAGGGGAATTACATGTTAATTTTAGTCTTTTTTTATTTTATTTATTTCTTTTTTTTGAAGAGCGCACAAGCTTTAATTAAAGCTGCTCGTTAGGTATACACAGTTTAGACCGTAAACTTCCCGGCACACAGTCATGACTGCAGGGAGAGATTTTGTTTCTAAGCTGAGGAGAAGTCGGACAGAAAGTTGTTTCTAAATTCTCTGTGAACTAAATGTCAGTGTGTGTGTGTGTGTGTGTTTTTTTTTTGGTTTTTTTTAACTGAAAAATGATCAAGCTCCTGCGAATATGTGTGTACTGTTATGTCTCGCACTCAGTGAAGGCGAACAGCTGTCTGTCTAAAAATGCCACTTTGGAATAATTGGCTCTAATGGTTTAGAGGATGAATATTGTTGTTTTTAAAAACTGCTAAACTAACTAAACAACTAAAAAGGGGAAACAAAACATATGCGCATGATTTGCCTGAGGTTTTACTTTTTGTTGAAGACAGAGACAAAAAAGAAAAGGAAAATGAATTTCAATTTACCAGAGTTGAATTTAACATGATTGCAAAAGGGATAGCACTCATGTAAGTGTAACCTTACGACTAGGACTAATTATGTTATTGTTTTAATAGAGAGAAATTGATCTAGAATGGCTTCTTTGCAGCCACCCTTCCACTGAGACAATTTCTGATGAGGCTTCAATGAATAGATGGATGAACTGAAGGGCCTGATGCATTTATTGGGTTCTGTGTCAGGTCTTTATCCTTCTTTTTTTTCCTTTTTCTTAAGGATGTGACTTTCAGGTACTGTTCATCTGATGTAGATATTTTTTAGGCCTATCTTCTTTTGTCCTCCATTTGTCCAATTTCCTGAGATTGTTCAAGGTCTAAATGCACATCCTGCTGAGATATGACATGTTTTCGACTAATAGCACTATGGGAATCCCTTTGTTCGTGCAAAAATATTATTTAATGCCTGTCAAACTGTTATCTTTGGCATTTTACATAGATTCAAATAAAGAAATCTGAGAAAATAATGTGCTTTTGTGACAGGCTGATAGTAACAATGTCTGTTATGTGTAGATAAAACAATGATTCAGGTGGCTTTTTGTATACTTGAATGATTCATCAGTGTTAAGTGGTTTAACAGACACAAAAACATTTCTCTGAAAATGGTCAGGTCTAAGGACTGGACTGAAAATGAGTGAAAAAGCAGCCAAAGAAGAACTTTGAAAGACCTTCAGAAATCTTGAAGAACTTATTGCTTAAGACCACTTAAAAAAATCACAAGAAAGTCTGACTCCTTTGAAGCAAAACATAAAGAAATGAGGGTTGGAAAGTTATATAACACAGTCACTCTTAAATGTGATCAAAAACAGTACAAACCTGCCAAATGTTGACACTCAGAAATATTAGCGGGTCAGAAGAAGTTGTTCGGGGGAAAAAAGCACTTGGCGGTGCAACTCTCAGCTAATGAGGTTAATTAGTGACATGATTGGGTATAAAAAGAGTGCCCCAGAGAGGCTTTCAGGAGTTAAGTTGGGGCTGAAGTCTGATAAATAGATCAAACAGAGTGCTGAGAGAAGAGTTAATGAAACACAGTTGTAAACATGCTCCTGACTCAACTTTTTTGAAGTGTTGATGGCCAAAGAAATCCAAACGAGCGTTTAATTTAGCAAAAATTATTATATTTCCTTAGTTTTAATAATTGATAGGTCTCTGCACTATTAAGAATTAAATATGGTTTTCAAATAATTGCATTCTGGTTTCATTTACACTTTAAATAACCTCCCAACTTTTTTTGGAAACCTATTTGTAGAAAAAAAAAACAAAAACAGAAAACGGTAGCTGTCTTTTATGTCACTTACAGACATGTCTGACAACAGAAGTGTAATATCACGGTCTAAAGCCTGGCAAGTCGGGCTTAGATGCCCATTTCTGTCAGTCTTTTTTTCCAGTCTACTAACACAACATGACAGTGAAACGAAAATCTAGGACTTTGTGCTGGATTTATATAACATTTTCCTGGTTGTTTTCATGATGTGAGGGAGGTGATGAGCAGTGGGACTGACAGTAAAAAGATTTTGGAGTGAAGGGAGAGAAGATAAAACCTTTGGGAGTGGTGAATAAAGATTTAATTAATTTTGGATTGCTATTATGATCAAACTGACTTTGTAAAATGTAATTAAAAATACATAATAAAGAGAGACTGAACCAAAATGGTAAAGTTAAGGTGATAACTTTGTGTTTGTCACGACCACCTGCCCCTTTCTTATTAGATACAAATACTTGTATGAAAATATTGATTCCAGGTTTTAACATTTAGAAGAGAGAGTTGTGTGTGTGTGTCTGTCTGTCTCTCTCTCTCTCTCTCTCTCTCTCTCTCTCTGTATATGTATATATGTATGTATATGTATGTATATATGTATGTATATATATATGTGTGTATATATGTATATATAAATAAAACTCTCCCTATATTTTTTTTTATTTCTAATGAGTGTCAAAATACTATATTAAAAATAGAGCTTTACCAAAAAAAGAAAAAAAAAAGCCTTCCCAGACACCTTAGTAGGGAAAATAGGTGAATTTTACACTCCAGTGGAGAAGTATAATGGCATGCTGCAGTAACTTTGTATAACCATTTTACTACAGCCAGACTTCTGTCAGTCTCCCCTTCACACAGCTAATGAAGCATGACGCTGGCTCTGGAGAGAATATAATGCAGCCACAAGTTAATGCTTTATGCAGAAGGAAGGACATTTGTCCAGGTGCAGAAGTGTCATAGAAAAGCCATCTTATGAAAGAGTCACAGAAGCGGAGAGCAGCCTCCAGGAACTAGACTGCGCCGCAGTTTTCTTTTCAGGTGAGTCAGATTTGGTACAAACATCAAAAGGTAATTACAGGTGTGACTCCCAACCATGCAAGTTCTGCTACAGACTGCTGACAGAGACGCGTCAGGCCGAACAAGCTGAAATTGGTTGTCTCTTTTGGACTCTTTTGAAGATTTGAAACAACATGATGACTTTTGTCATTTGTAATGGCTTACTGTTTTTTTTTTATAATCCTCCATGATTTATAGTGTGGAGAGGCAGAAGGATGCCTGGAAGGTGGGGTAAAGAGGAAATCTGTGTGTTTTGTAAAGATATAAAAGAAGAAAAAAAAACGTGATTCTCAACCTGCTTAATTATTTGTAACAACAACCTCAATTTTTTTTAGGTTACTACTGAATCCAGGTTGGCGGTTGAATACAAATATGCTTGTGACAAAGCTTCAGGCAAGCTTAAGCCTTTTTTTTTTTAATTAATGCAAATAAGTAGAAGGTCACACAGAGTGAAATCACAGTAATAGTAATAAATGAATGGCATCCCCCCCAATTAATCTGGGCAAGCCTGTTTATATGCAATTTTCTGTATACCTGACATTCTTTGGTATGTGATCCCACAGGGTATTACATGGCATTTCTGCAAGCTGCGGAATTTACATATTTTCAGAGGACACCTATGAATAATGTTTTAGCCGATTACCCTGCTGGAGCTTGTTTGCTGAACATCATAAAATCATGAAATGGATCCAGTATCTGTCTCTGTAATGTGGAGGCTCTCAAGCATCGTTAAGATGGAGGATTTCCGCTGATATGAGCGGCTCTGCTTGCTTGTTATTATTAGTTATGAGGTACGAACTGTGACGAGGCTACATATGTGTGTGCATCCGAGTATTATGGTTCATCGTAGCAGTGGATGAGATTGCATACGAGCTGCACAAAAATGTTCTCCACAGCAGGGTATCCTGGTAACAACAGCAGAGGGTGAAAATTAATGCTAACTAGCTTAGTTTTATTCAGAGAGTAGGCTTAAATTGGATAAAGCACGCATAAACACACAGGTGCGCTCACCTGGACATCTTCACAGAGCCATCTGTCACAGGGCCTACCTGTGCCAACATTTCTCTGCTGTTCTCTGTCGACGCAGCGGCTTTCTCGCCTTCACTGTCTGAACCCCACAGGCACGATTGTCCAGTCTGGTTCACACACTTGCGTATTTTTCTATTGAAAAACAATAACTTTTCATCAAATAATTTAATTGAAAAGGACACGTTTGATTTTGAGTAAAGCAGCAGTTCCATGTTTTACTTTTTTTTTAATAAAAATCAATTTTACACAGAAGAAAAAAAAAAAAAAGTCTATAGAAATATGCTGCAAATTCATAAACTCTCAGCTTCACTCACTTTACTTGCTCATTTTATTAGGTACACCTTGGTAGTAGTGCTTTGTACCAGCTTTTTCTCAGAGATTTTGGTCCATATTGACATGATAGCATCACACAGTTGCTGCAAATTTGTAGGCAGCACATCCATGATGTGAATCTGCCGTTCCACCACATCCCAGCGGTGCTCTATTGAATTGAGTTTTGGCAACTGTGTAGACCGTTTGAGGACAGTGCCATGTTTAAGAAGCTAATTTGAGATAATTTGAGCTTTCTGACAGGGCACATTATCCTGCTTGAAGTAGTACGGCCACTGTGGTCATAAAAGGATAGACCAGCTTCTCAGCTGGCACCGTGGGGCTCAGAGTGAGCCAAGAAAATATCCCCCACTCCATTACACCACCACCGTCGACCTGAACCGTTGATACAAAGCAGGATGGATCCAAGCTTTCATGTTGTTTATACCAATTTCTACCCAACTGAATGTTGCAGCAGAAATCGACACTCATCAGTCCAGGTGGCGTTGATCCAGTCTTCTGTTGTCCATTTTTAGTGAATGGTCGCCTCGGTTTCCTGTTCTTAGCTGACAGGAGTGGCACCTGGTGAGGTCTTCTGCTGCTACAGCATTCAGAGATGCTCTTCTGCATACTTTAGTCCTAACAAGTGGATATTTGAGTTACTGTTGCCCTCCTATCAGTTTGAAACACTCTGGCCATTCTCCTCTGAACTCTGGTGTCAGCAAGGTATTTTCACCCAGAGAACTGCTGCTCACTGGATATTTTCTCTTTTGGACCGTTCTCTGTAAACCCTAGAGATGTTTCTGTAGGAAAATCCCAGTAGATCAGCAGTTTCTGAAATGCTGCAAATACAGATATGCCCGTTCGGCACCAGCAAACGTGCCACATTCAAAGTCACTTAAACCACCTTTCTAGGAATAATGAGGCAACCAGCTTTCATCTTTTGGTTTGAAACATTTCTCTTTTTTTTATTTTGGTGTCAGTGATGCCTTTAATCTCTGATCAATGAGATAATAAACCCTTACACCAAGCTAAACTCTGGAAGCCACAACATTTTTGAGTGAGCTGATTAATAATTAAAGAGACAGTTCAACCCCAAATCAAATGGTTTTCCTCTGGCCTGCATGTCAGAGTTGCAAAATTTTGAACATATCTGCTGTAGAATTGTCTGCCTCCTCTTTGCTTCTCTCAGCATGTCTCTTTGCAGAAGTCAGGACTTACTTCACAAACCTTGTTGCGAGCGGTGTGAGCAGTAAAGGAATACACTTGCCAACTGCATCACTCTGCAAAGTGAAGTGTGCTTCTGCCAGCGACAAGAGGTCTGTGCTCATGACAAGATGTAAACATTAATGCCTTGTTATGAAACTGCTCATAACAAGGTTTGCAAAGTAATGGAAGGAGACATGCGGAGTTTGTCAACTGTATTTCTTCAGCACTTTAGGCATCGAAAGGCAAATGCCACTTAGTTCCATTATCTGTAAGAGAAGGCACATGTTTCTACCAGAGACCTATACAGAACCAGGGGACTCTCACTAAAAGAATCCAAAGTAAAAATATGTGTTTCACTTTGGATTATGCTGTCCCTTTTAACTACAACTGTCATAAAATACACTGAGTATGATTACTGTGAAGTTACAGTACTGTATAACATGAGAATCCTTTTGAAAGAATAATGACTTTGTGATGATTTGGTGACACCTAGTGTTGGTTGGCAGTATTACAAATAGCTGGCTCTTTTAAATGAGCCACTCATAATAATATAATACTTTTATAACTATATTTGCACAAGTTTAAACATTTGGAAAGTTTTAAGGCAACAAATATCGCCTAAAAGTCAGGAGTTTTTGAAGTGTATTTGGCATTTTACTTTATCAATTCTTACTGTAAGTAATGAAACATCTCCTACTTATTAGCAGTCAGAGGTGAACTACAGACCGGTGTCACTGATTTAGTGATGTGCTAAACTAAGCAGCTCTTTTCCTTTTGGTGCAGTATGCACCATGATGATGATGACTGATTTTGATACACTATTTCTTCCACTTCCTGTGATCATGTAGTGCTTTTTTGGTAGCTTCAAAGTATAAAAATGTGTCATCACTTTCCTTTGATATTTAACCCCAGCCGGTGTGCTTAATTGATGGTATTATTAGGACATTAGTGGGTGAGTAACACAAATGCATCTGTTTTTTTTTTTTTGGAAACGGCATTAGAAGCTTTGCTGTGCAGCATGGTACATTTTCTATTTCTGTGTAGGTTCATTATCATTGACGAAAGACTCTATATTTATATATATTTATATGTATGAAGAAAAAAAATATGCCTGCAGAGAAAGACAGCGAAAGGAGGCCAGAGACAAAAGATGATAGTGGGATAAAAGGATGAGGGGGTGAGGGAGGAAGGGAGGTGGTAAGTGATGGTGGTGCCAGTAGTGGTGGTGGTGGGGGCTGTATGTACACGACCAGAGTTAGCATGAGACAGAAAAAACAGAGAGAGAGAGAGCGGGGAAAGAAATAGGATTTTAGAGGATTTACGTGGTGGTTTTGTATTAAAACCTGTTAGACACATCATAGCTAAGAAGAGTGATGTTCAGGAATCGGCTCCAAAACAACTCACTGAAGGAAATTTACCTAACACCCGGGAACTGAATCAGGACAGCCTTCGGTGAACTGGATGTACAACTAACAACTCCTTTCCTTCCCTACTTCTTCATTTTTCTCTCTTCATCCTCTCCATCTCGCCCCCCTCGCTCCCCAACATGTTCTTCCTCCAGCTCGTTATCATGTCCGGTACAGTGTTATTGGCCTACTACATGGAGTGCACAGACCTGTTCAGCGTGCATGTGCAGGGTTTCTTCTGTAATGATGCTGACCTGATGAAGCCGTACCCTGGCACGGAGGAGTCCAGTTTCGTCCCTCCTCTTATTCTGTACTGCGTGGTGGCTGCCGCTCCCACAGCTATAGTAAGTAAAACCCATTTTATTCCACAGCAGTGTTCAAAACCAGGTCTTCTCTGTGGATTGCTCAAATCTTTTTACCATTTTGTCGCATGCTGGCGTCTACACAGCTGTCATTAGATGCAGCTTGAGTCTCTTCATCTTCGACTTTGCTTCTTTCTTTTAAAACGGCAGCCATTGCTTGCTGCTTAAACTTTTCACATTCGAATCCTTCCCATCCTTTTTTTGATGAGGAAGGAAGAATTTAAAAATGAAATGATCGTTACTCCTCTAGCTGTCGTAGTAAATGTAGACTAATTTAAATTTGTAATTTAGCATGACGTGACCCAGTTTTGTGGCAACATTTTTAGGTAAAACTGAGTTGCAAATAATATATCTAATACATCTCAATATCAGTCAGTCAGCTTTCTGTCTGTACACTACAGCAGTTGTCGACCTATCTATGGTAAAATATGGAAATATATGCAAGAAAAAATTCATGGCAAAAAGTGTATGACTGCAGGCTATACTCTTTCCATATCTTTTTATGGGTCAGCTAATAATACGTTTGTCCCTGATTTCTCTTCTGTAGAATCTCTTTGACTTGTTTATCGTATTTCTGCTAAAGGAGTGGAAGGAGTGAAATGTGAGGCCATGCTATACAGGAAGCGGTGCATGCTATTAACATCAGAGGACAAGATGCTTTTTGTGGACCTTGGTGTGATTCGGGCGACGTGTCATACATGTCACAGACCTTATAGTCCTCTGGGGCCTTTCTGTGTGGAGCCTGCATGGGGTCTTTCTTGGTGCTCTGGACTAAGAAGACACGAGTGTTAGGTTAATTTTTAATTTCAAATTGGCAATAGGTGTGAGCATGAATAGTTGTCTGTGATGAAGCTGTGATAAATGTGTGTATATGTGCCTCTCTCCCCATGACAGCTGGGATAGACTGCACCTCTGTGATGTCTTGTTATGAAGTTGGTCTGGCAGTATGCTGTAACAAATGGCATACATTTTGAGATCTATGGGTCTTCTTATGGAAGGCATCTTGTGAATTTTATTCACTGACATGACTTCATTTGTTTTCAGACATTTTAACGAGTACCTGTTATGCTTTCCAAGGCCTAATAATGGCGTTATCAGCATGTTGGGCCCCCTTTACCATAAATTGTAATGGCAGATGAAGCATGCTCGTGTAATCAATACCATTAATCACTGGACTTCATGTCTGTGAGCCAGCGTAAGAGCGGCTGGGCCCTGATGCACCTAAGTCACTGATATCACCGCTCTGGCATTTTAAAACGCTCCACTTGCAAAGATGAGAAGTCATTGAAAATAGTCATTTTCAAAGCTGACTTGTACACACACACACATTTGTATGCCTCAAACAACAGTTGCAACACTCAGCCACCAGGTGTCAGCTTTGCTCCATGCTCATTAATTCCAGTACACCAGCCACCATCTGTCTCTGAGCCCTTGGGTCGGCTCATTATTAAACCCATGTCAAATATTTTCTGAACACCTCCTGAAGCGTGTTTGCATTTGCTTGTTTGATATTAAAACTTCTTTTTTTCTTTTTTTTTCTTTAAATGTGGCCATATGTGAAGTAAAGAATAATCTCAGAATACAGGGAAATTTTGGTTTCAAGCAGCCGCTATCCGAAGGTCACACCAGCCACATTTGAAATCTGATATTAACTGATATTTGCTTTCATTTACAGCAATGAACTTTTTGTTCATTTCATTCAGTTACTTGTTCATATGAAGATGAATTATGTACACAGTATTAGCAGCTATTTCACTACTATTTGGTTGTTTTCAAAACCAAAATAGTTCACCAACACTGAAGATTGTAAAGAACTAAGTGACATCTTTGAGCTTGCTCAAACAACAGGAATCAGGGGATTTGGTTGGTGAGGTGGTGTTAAGATGCTACAATGCAGAGTAATCACTTTTTTTTTCTGTAGGACAATTAGTTTGCATGTATCATCTGTTTTTTTTTTTTGTTTTTTTTTTTTGCCTTTTTGTTTTTTTTTTTTTATTTTGGTTTTTTTTTTTTCCTCCAA
>VUQJ01031320.1:40121-52904 GCA_015108635.1 Andinoacara biseriatus | reverse complement strand
GATGTAAAAACTTAATTCTGTGCCTGCAGGCTCACCCCGAAACACATAATGCCACCAGAAGTGAACATAATTTATTAAGCCTTAATGTATGAATGTCCGCTTAATAACAATGTATTCTTACCTGCATGGTGAATTTACTTCATTGCCTGTTTGTTTTTCGTTTGTTTTTTGTTTTTTAAAATCAAAGGTCTATTTAAACATGCATGTCCTCCTTCACTACATCTATGAACCTTTTCTGTAGTCTTCCTCTTTTTAGCCCAATCTTTAACAATATCCACTATCCCCCTTCAGCACACATCCAAACCATCTCAACCTCGTCTCTCTCCTGTCCTTCTGATACGCTCATTTCTAGTCCTGTCGTTCCTGCTTACTCCCAATAAAGCATCTTCAGCTCGGCCTCCTGTCTTTTTCGTCAGTGCTATCGGCTCCAAACCATGATAGCAGGACTCACCATCTTATAAACCTTCCCTTTCACTCATGCTGCTATCCTTCTGTTACAAATCACCCCTTACATTTGTCTCTACCCACTCCACCCTGCCCGCATTCTCTTCACCTCTTTAGAGCACTATCCATGGTTTGGGTGGTTGACTCCATTCATTCTCTTCTTCCACTTATCCAGGCCCAGGTCGCAGGGCAGCAGCCTAAGTAGAAAAGCCCAGGCCTCCTTCTCCCCAGCTACCTCCTCCAGCTTGTCCAGAGGGACCCAAAGGTGTACCCAGGCCAGCCAAGAGATAATCTTTCCAGTGTGTCCTGGGTCTGCACCGGGGTCTTCTCCCAGTGGGACATGCCTGGAATACCTCACCCAGGAGGCATCCTACTCAGATGCCTGAACAACCTCAACTGGCTCCTTTAGATGTGGAGGAGCAGTGGCTCTACTTTGAGCCCCTCCCGAATGGCTGCACTCCTCATCCTGAATAAGTTTAATAAGACCCTATTAAGTTTTCAGCAAGTTTCAGAAATTTAACAGGGACATTAGATTTTGTCTGGCCTATGTAATTTAAAGTGCAAATAGATTGCTTCAGCTTTTATAGCACTTACAGCTAAACCACACCTACTTATTGTATAAACAATCTGTCTGCAGCCCTCTGACTGGAAATGTTTCCACTCAACACAGTCTAATGGTGCTGTTCACTTGAGATTTACGGTCATATGTGGAAGAATGTCCACAGTTTTCTTTTTATACATTCCATTTCCTTCGCTGTGTTAAAAGAAGTGATCAATGAAAGCGTTTCATACAGCATGCTCAGATCTTTCAAGCACCATCAAAAGTCCCTCAGACCATTCAAGCTGTGTTGTGTTGCTGCCTTCTTTTTTTTGCAAAACCTTTTCCTGTTCTAGCCTTTTATACAATGAACTTGGCTATAGATGACTCCTGTGGCCTCCAATCCCAACACTTTAGCCATTCGCAGCTTTGTTCACCAGAAGCAAATAGGGGTTATTTTCACAGCAGGAAGTGGTTCTGTTACAAGCTTGACATGGGTCTCTGTTATTGTTATGGAAACCTTGAGCACAAAGGGCCTGAAATGTTGATGGTGCAAGTTAAACTGGGAGCTTCTGAGCAACAGAAAGTCTGTTCAAAAAGAAATTACTACGACAAGTAGCGTGATCCAGACCATCTCTGGATAAAGAGCTGATGCAGCGCTCCAGTTGTCAGGTGTATTGCTTTTTGTGCACTTCCTTTTTTCTGGGCTCTCTATAAGCTCATATGTTCTCACCACTTTGGTGTAGTCCTTCTCTTTGGAAACACAAACGTACTCGCCATAGTTCTCCTGTGACATGGAAGGGATGAGGTGCAGACAGTTGGTAAGCATCTGCAGACAAGGCCTGCTTTGGCCTTTTCCCTCCCATGTATACTCAGCGTGGTAAGAGTCTATCGGACAGGACAGATAAAAAGGCACATTCCGGGGCACTGAATGAACAGTCCTCAGATGCAGTGATGGTGGTCCAGTTATCTCACGCTTAGTTCGGTTTCTTGGTTCTTGCTCTTAAAAACAGGAAGAAAGATTACACTAAATTTATTCTTGCAGTGTTTTGTAAGATTAATAAATGTCTCATCATTAGTTACCTCCTGCTGCTGAAGGGCATACACTTGTTTGGCCAGTCATAATATTCTGAATTCCCCCGCTGCAAAGAAAAAGAAAACATGCCCCAGTGAGTAATGTTTTAGCAAGATTTTTGTTCCTTTGATCATCTGTCAATTCCATTAAAGAATATGCAAAGAACCATTTCTGTACTGTTAAAATGGATTGTCCAAAATGCACTACATTGCCAAAAGTATTCATTCAACCATTGAATTTAAGTGTTCCAATCACTTCCATGTCCACAGGTGTATAAAACCAACCACCTAGGCATATACAGACTGCTTCTTCAAAGATTTATGAAAGAACGGGTCGCTCTCAGGAGTTCAATGAATTCCACTGTTATACCATGATAGGATGTCACCTGTTCAACAAGTCCAGTGAGGAGATTTCCCCGCTACTAAATATCCCACAGTCAACTGTTGGTGGTATTATAACAAGTGGAAGCGATTGGGAACAACAGCAACTCAGCCATAAAGTGGTAGGCCACATAAAATGACTGGGTTGGTGGATGCTGAGGAGCATAGTGCGCAGAGGTTGCCAGATTTCTGCAGAGGCAATCGCTACAGACCTCCAAACTTCATGTGGCCTTCAGATTAGCTAAAGAACAGTGCTTTAGGAGCTTCATGGAGTGGGTTTCCATTGCTAAGAATCTGCATCCAAGCCTTATACCACCAAGTGCAATGAGAAGCATCGAATGCAGTGATGTAAAGCAAACTGCCACTGGACTCTAGATCGGTGGAGACATGTTCTCTGGAGTGAAGAATCAAGCTTCTGCAAAGGGTGGGCCAACAGGATATTAAACTCTATGGCTTCACAATGGGATGTCACGCAAGTTCTTGTGTGTGTGAAGGCATACGAGAGAATGCTTTTGGCAGTATAATGTTGTTCACACTTACGTGACAGTTGATGTGCATCCAGATGTAGTCCAGGCACAGTATGGATCCCGAGCTAGAACACATTCTTGGCAAGAGTTATTGTACTCCTGACAACTCCGGAGGTCCACAGCAGATATTCTCTCCGAAAACCCCACAATTAATGTTTTCTAAGCAATGGAAGACAAAGACCCAAATTTACTTTAAACCTGCATTCAAATTTTTTTTTTTTTTTAATGAACTGTAGATATAACACTGTATCATGATTTTATAAAAGTTACCTTGGGAATACGCTACTAGCAAACAACTGCCTTTTGGTACATTTAGCAAAAGGCAAAAGTACTTGAGCTACCATTTTAATGCTAGCTCTGTTTTTGGTCTCCACCAGATGCAGAGGAAAACATTTGAGTTAATTTCACCACTATTGTGCATTCACCTACTTGCTGATACATTTGTTTTTCTTCTAATGCTAGACAACAAATGTGCAGAATGTGTATCAGCTTAAAATAGTCGTCTGGTGAATATGAAAACCCGTGAGCTCACAGATTCTATGACGCTCTGCAGAGCACAGAGAAACAGCAACGTCGAGTTCTTGTTCTCTGGAGATTTCACTTAAGGGTGTGCTGACAGCAGCTGTTAGAAACACTGATGCCAGCACTGCAAAGCATAGTGCATTACATTTAGAATGGCATTTTAAATGAACTGTACCTTTTTAGAGTCAAGCTTCATTGACTGTATGGTTGAAGAGTTGGAGAGCTGTGTTTCAGAAATGATAAAAGGCTCTGACCCAGCTTCCAAGACTTTATGGATCTTCCCAGAATCTGTTGGAACAGCAGTTTGATATCTTATTTTTTGCAAGTGCTTAGGTATTTTTAGCCATCCGTTGACAAAAAAACATCCCAAAGTCTGCATTGTTGAACTATGACATACTGTACCAGTAGCTAGAAGCAGAATGTTATAAAATTGTTGGTCTGCAGCCTGAACTCGGTCCACAGCTATCTTGGTGTAGTTGTTGGTGCTTATGTAAAAAGGAGCTGTGGGATGCAGGGAGTGAACCCACTCAGTCATTTCTGGGTAATCTTTCACAATATTGACTGTGGCCCGTGGCAGAGTCTTGCTGTTCTTGGAACACTGAAAAACAAATTTAAAAATAGTCTGTATATTGTATGAAATGAAAAAATAAATACCCTGAATATTTGTCGAGACAAGGTACACAAAAGTGAAGGCAGCCAAAAGGGTATAAAAACAAAGAGACAAATCTTTCTTCAAGACATAATACAGGGGTGGCTTTATTTTCAAAATATAGCAACATAATTTTGCTGTAACTGCACTACAATGAGAGGAAACTCTGAAAACACACAGAGCACTCAACCATTCTACAACTACAGTCTCTATGATGGAAACTATGAATGTGATGAAAGCACACACACACACTCACATGTGCCCACCCATTTAACTAAATTTTTTTTTTTCTTTTTTAAGCCATGAGTTGCACTTATGCACGTGATATATAACAAACTGCTGAGACTTCATGTTATTGAACTAAAACAGAAATACAAAAATAAAACCATTAGAGGAAGTTCGCTGTAAATTCTCTGTTTCCATAAAGTAGCATAGCAACATAATTCTTACCGTTCCTGGCCTTGGTGTGGGAACGTTATTGTTGTAGCCCTTGAAAGATGAATTCTCAAATATTTCTTCAATCATTTGTATTGAATAGATGCAAACTGCTGTAGCATTCCTAGAGGAGAAATAAGAAATGAAGGTTAGAATAGATGCTATCATAGCTGAAGCCCCCCCCCACCCCTTTGTCTTTTTTAATAATCTGCAAATTAGTTATTGCCTCAGCCAAGGGAAGGGAAGGGAAGGGAAGGGAAGGGAATGGCAACTCCCTTGGTAATGGGGCGAGTATGTGACTAACAGTCGAACATGATGTAAAAGTTTGTGTCTTTTTTTTTGCAGCTTGAGGCCTAAAATACAAGAAACTATCATGCCTAAACCTTGACTGTTTTGATTTTGACTGTGATGTCACTATCATGTTTACATGTAGCTTAGGTTCTAAAAAATGAAGGAAAGGGGAGGTGTCTAACCAGCTGCTTGTAAAGAGGGCATAGACCCTGGTGTCTTGCCAGTCATCGGCGTGCATCACATAAACATCTTGGAGACGGTTAAAATACAGAGACTCCTCTGGAAATCCACACACAAGGCGAGCCTTGAGAAAAGACGTCCACATGTTCTGGAAAAATCGTTTTGATCCACCTTCATCCACCTGAAACATGATACCAACATATTATCTCAAGAGGACACTCATCCCTTCTCCTTCAACTGATGGTCATTCGATACAGCTGACATTATATCCAGCATGAAATCTAAAAACAAAACACCTCAACACTTTCAGGGCGAGTCTCTGCATACTTGGATATAATACTTCAACAAAATGAAAGCATCCCATGCTGCTTATATAAAAAAAAAAAAAAAAGATGACGTCTGATTTGTTGACGTGGGTGGTGGGCCAAAGAGTCACATAGCAGCAGCTGTTCATACAGCTAAATCTGCTAAACTTGACTATATCCTGTCATTACACTCACAAAACCACTTTGCCCAGCATTTCCACCTCCTTTTGTTTTATTCCATCCATTCTCTTCCGCTTATCCTGGTCAGGGTCACAGCGGGGCTGGAGCCTATCCCAGCTGTCATAGGGTGTTAGGCAGGGTTCACTCTAGAAAGTTTGCCAGCCTGTTGCAGGGCTAACACAGAGAGACAGACAACCATTCATGCTCACATTCACACCTATGGGTAATTTAGAATCACCAATTAACCTAACCCCACTAACTGCATGCCTCTGGACTGTGGGAGGAAACTGGAGTACTCAGAGAAAACTCGTGCAAACATGGGGAGAACACGCAAACTCCACACAGAAAGGCCCGGACCTTCTAGCTGTGAAGCAACAGTGCTGACCACCACACCACCATGCTGCCCCTTGTGTAAATCACAGTGCAAATATTTTCCAATGATGGTTTTAAACTAAACATGACTACAACTTTTTGGACGAGTAATGGGACGTGCTGATAGAAAACACTAATAACTGCCTCCATAAAAATGTAAAACCCAACGTCAACATCGAGCACTTCTGAGCAGACAGACTGGAGCATTTTGTTTCTTCTGTATGGAAAATGAAATTGTTATTGTAGAACAAACAGCAAACACCCCCGCAGAATAATATTCTTAATATTCACAATCACTGCCAATAATTTATATTCAGTACCGTGGACAGTGGTACCATTACGTGAGACACCAAGCAGATGTTAAGTTTAATGAAAAAGTTTTGACTTGTCTTAAGTTGTTCTCGTTTCATTCATGAATAAAGTTGTGAGACATAAAGCTGGTAAACATTTTCAAAATAAATTCAGTTTTTGTGTTCATTTGGCCATGATGGTCCGCAATGGTGCGTATGATGTAAATTTTCCGTCATTGAGGTTCAGCCCACACTACTGAGGTGACAACATAGCATATTCTACTAAATTAAATTATTTTTTTCCAACCTTACTTTTAAAGTGACTCAAACAAGCTCATGTTATTGTCACACCCTCTCACACACATTGAAGCAATAAGACCTCGCCTTTATTTTTCCACTTATGACCACATGGCAAACGTGTGTGCCCAAGTGAGGGAGGACCTACAACAAATTTGTTTTTAAGTACGTTGGCAGTGGACAGATTTTTTTTCAATACCAGAGCCTTGAAATGATGCACAATGCGGTCACTCAACTTTACCCATTTTTAGATGAAATCAGACTGAATGCCACATTCAAAGGTGGATGTGGTCCAGTCTATGAGGACTGGATATAAAGAGTTCCAGAATGAGAGAGTACATGGAAGCTTTTGCTTCCCCTACCAGTTGCAACTGATGGTACAATAGCATAACAGGATAAGAGATCCTGTTATGTACCTTACAAACTCTGGCAACCCTGGATATCACTGGGTCAGCCTCTCGGTTGTGGTCTGAGTTCTTCTCACGGAAAAAGATGTAAATTTTTTCATTGTCGGGGTCGTCTTTCCGCTGTACCCGTGATGCAAAGATGAATGTGGGCTCTGTGAAAACAAAGACAATTATCCTGGAATCAGGAGTAGGGATAAACTTTCAAATCACAAACATTCTGTTAATCGAGAATAACTGTAGTTACCCTAGATTAGAAATAAATGCAGGTATTAAGTCACCTGAAACCCAGTTGTCATACATCCAGACATTAGTCCTGCTGCCAGCTTTTCTTCTGAACTGCAGTGTACTTCCATCAGCATCCAAAGGTGCTGCTGCATACAGATCCCCTTCTAAAAGCAGCAGACATATCACATTAAAAGGGGGAAAAAATGTTGATTTACTGAGTAGATTATTGTGAAACTACTCTGGCTTGCCAAACTTGCAGTTAAATGTAACCTGAAACAGCTACATTAGTCTGCAAAGTGATCAGAGTCATAATTTAAATCTTGAAAACATAGCCTACAAAAGCTGTATGCAACATACCTACTGTGAGTGACAGGGAGTTCTGCGTGTAGACAAATGGAGAGATTCCAGTCCCCTCATGACTTTCAACTATCTCAAGAGACTGATTGTTCACTGAAGGACGCTGCAGGGTGACACACAAACACAGTATAGTGACGCTACTTCAAAGACAAGTAATGGAAAGCAACAAGACACCAGACACCTAACACCCTAATGAAATTAGACCGGGGTGCCCAATTAAAGTTTAACAAGCAACACCAGAGCTCCATGCTTTAATTGCATTTGCTCTGCTGTTTCTTGTACAGCTAGTTTCAACTTCTATTAACTAGTTGAAGACCGTCACACATTTGTATTTTTGAGTTTAACAAATGTAACAGTTTTTGTAAGCACTCACAAGCTGCAAACACTGCGGTTTCTCTCCATTTGTTACACAGACAAGCAGGTTATTCTGAAACTTCTCAATGACAGTGATGGTATTATCACAGGGGCCCTACAACACAGAGATTTTTGTTATGCAAAGTGATTCAATATTTTGTACAGTAGCACATCTCTGATCACTGTAATCACTGACCTCTTGGCATTCCTGTTGCCCTGCCATATTCAGATGAAATTTCTGCTGAGACATCAATTGTAATCAGATTATACATGACTTTGACAAACCTAAATATTTCAAAAACATAAGCATCTGAAGCAATCACAAATCAATAAAACAATCCATCAATTGCTGTAGAGCTCTGTCCACTCAACCACTTCACTTTATTCGACTGTCTTCTCAATTCACTTCAGCTTCTCTTCCCACAGCATGACATCCATTAGTGGTATTAAGATCCACCTCCATCTTCTGTTCAATAATCATTTACTTGCTTACTCATTTATTTTCATAAATTAGCATTTAAAAATGCCTTACTAAAATTTCTGGATTATTATATATACCATTATTCATGTCTTTGGGCTCTGCCTGTGCTTGTTAATCATCCCTTTGACGCTAGAATATATAACTTTACAAAGCTGCGTCTGGCAGACCCACTCATGTTAATGACTGAGCTATCAGCCATCTGTTGGCTCTAATGACTCCAGCTGCGACTGCTCTACTGCCAAACCTCACAGGAATACAGAAAAAAGCAAAACAAAAATACACGAAAAAGAAAAAGAAATAAAGACCTCAAAAGTACAAATTCGAAATCTGTTAGTCGAACCCACCTCTATGATGTGAAAATCATTCACATCAAGCTTTAATATAAAATCTGTGCCTCCAACGTAAAGTTCCTCTGAGTCCTCTTCATAAAACAATACACTGTGGTTCTGATTAATTTGGTATTTAAACTCAGCACTGAAAATATCTGTTGGGAGAAAACACAAACAAACAAGCATCCCATAATTATGTTTAACGACGACACCATTTTGCGCTTACATCAAAATAAGGAGAGGATCTTCTTACTCGGCAAAAAACTGAATTCAGTCCTTAAGATGATCTCAATGCAAGGTTACTGAATGCTATTACAGATTCTTCTACATCGATTCGTGATGTCTATCTCATAAATGCCTGAAATACTGCAGAGCTTTGTAATGCAGTCACTGTGAAGATAAAAGTGGCAATACCTTTACTCAGAAGTCGAGGAGTATTTTTAGATCCGAGAGTCGGCGTGTCCTGCAAACCAGCGGAAAGTGTCGGTTGCAAATCCCCTACAAGCCAAATAACACAGAGAAGAAAATAGCTCATATTGTGCGTGAACTGCTGAACTGCACCGTATGTGTGAATTATCCTCAGGGATGGTTAGAAGAGCACTGGCTCTGCACCTTGCGAGCCGGCCCCTTTGGACAATGTCACGCCCACCAGTTTTTACTCTCGAACAGGGAGCATTATTTATTCGTCGGTAAAAGAAAAGCAAGGAGGAAACCATAAGGTTTTACTTTGCGGTTTTTCACGTTAGGTGCTGTAAAATCGATTGTATGTTTCAAATGCTGTTATAATGCAAGATCAAATGACTGTAATCCTTTTAACATCGCTCACCTTACTAAATCCTCGCCTAAATCCACCTTACTGCAAACTGAATCCAGCACTCAATAATCTACAGCACTTCCATACACAGTCCCGTGAGTGTTTGCTGTGCTCGCTCATATTCACGGGTGGGCTTGGTTACCTTCTTGCTGTGACGCAACAGTGCCACCCACCGCGCTGCCCTTTCAAATCAATTGAAAGTGTAATTTATCTAATATATATTACATTTCCAGACTAATTGCAATCAAATTAGTTGGTAAATTACTTTATAGAGTATAACGTTTACTGATATTTTTTATGTCAAAGCAAATACAAAGACAGTCGAAAGACACGTTAGGTAAATTGTTCATTTTAAATTGGATATTGGATTAGGCCAGAGTAGAAGCCTTTTTTTTAGTTTTTTTTTCTTTTTTATATATATTTTCACATAAATCCTTTCGGTGTCTCTGGATAGCTTTCCTGGTTTCACAGACAAAAACAGAGCAGTACCATTAAAAGGGGAAAAGCAACTGGCAAAATATCTATTCAGAATTTTTAAAGTGTAAAAATAATGAACAATGTAAAGAAATTTCACAGAAAACAAAACACTAAAATTTTAATGATAAGATAAAACCTTGTTTGTTAAGACATACGCTATGTGTGCAATCACATGTGGTAGTTCCCATGAAAGAGGACATAATGCACAGCAGCATTAGCAATCTTTTGGTAAATTGTAAATGGACTAGTTCTTATATAGCACTTTTCTACTCTAACTGAGCACTCAAAGCGCTTACACAACACGTTTACATTTACCCCATTCATACAAGCACTTCCATCAAGCTAAGTGCTTTTTAATCTAACATTCACACACATTCATACTCCAACGCTTGCGTCAGAGAGCAACTTGGGGTTAAGTATCTTGCCCAAGGATACATTGACACGCAGCCTGGAGTAGCCAGGAATCGAACCACCGACCTTCCGGTGACCTGCTCTACCTCCTGAGCTACAGCCACCCACTGCCTGTTCATTCCAGAAAAAGCAGATTGCTTTTTATATATAGAGAAATACCCTAAATAGTTATTTGGCCCAAAAGCCACACTCTTTGCAGAATTATGTGTACAATCTGAGTTAGCATTTCCAGTTGTGACTGGTATATATTTACTTTTCTAGACCACATTTTTTTCCAGCACAAAATGTTGCAGCTGCTGTTCTTTCATTTCAGCCTTTTAGCTATTATTCTGCACCTCAACTAGCTGCTTTCTTTCCAGATCATACAAACATGGGTTTCTTTGAAGTTTGCAAAGGATCTTATTTATCTGTAATTGCTTGCCTGAGGGTCATCTCACAATAAAGCCCAGTGCTCAAAGGGTCATTTCATAATAGGGTCTACATCCACAAATGGAATCTGTAGTTCATACAGAGTGCTGAGCTATTATCCTGACTTAGCAAGTATTAAGCACAAGTTACAACACTACAAACATGCATCTTTTAGAGTGTTTTGACTGACATGGT
Organism: Andinoacara biseriatus; assembly: GCA_015108635.1. Lineage (NCBI taxonomy): Eukaryota > Metazoa > Chordata > Actinopteri > Cichliformes > Cichlidae > Andinoacara > Andinoacara biseriatus. Next base: position 41,961 of record VUQJ01031320.1, on the reverse strand, counting down.
CTCTGACTGAGACTTATTCTAAGCATTTAATCTCTGTTTGCTAAATAATTTCATTTTTCAAATGACAGGGTTGAACAAAAAAGTGCCTTGACGGTTTCTTAGATTGTCTGAAACAAATAAGTGGTCAGCAGTGCAATGTCAAAAATTAAATAGGGACCTTAGAGGTTTTTTTGGCCTATATGGACTAAAGTGAAAAGAGTCATTAGGAATAATCACTAAACTGGGAAACACTATGAGGGATGAGGTGACAAAGGATAAGGGGAGACTAAGATCATAAAAACACAATTTAAAGAGCTAGGGCAAAACAGGTGAGAAATATGGCAGTTGCATGCAGAAAAACAGTAATGTGTGAATTTACACATCTAACACTGTAGCTCCATCAATATGGGTATGATCAGGAGCTGACAGTAAATGATTTGTTTTCTCCTACATTCAAAGGTTCAGAAATCCAGCTGTTATAGGCTGTTACATCGGGTTTATAAAGCAAAAATAAATAAATTTTAATAAAGAAGCTCTTCTCTGGATTAATTACAGCTGTATCAACAGGACTGCACAGTTCCCATGTTTCTAACCTTTATATCAAAATACAGTGATTATCATTCATCTGCCTTCCAAACTTTCCAAAACATAAAATCTATGCTTATGTGGTATTAATTTTATTAAATACATATTAGAGTAGATACTCACGCCAACAGGGATGAAATCAGACATGGACTTAAGTGCAGGAAACAAGAGTAAAAGTTCAAAGGCTTATTTAAGCTACAAACCATCAAAGAGTCAGTAAAAACTGAAATGAGAATTATTTGGAGTCTTCTTTTTGTGTAGCACGGGAGAGGGGGACAAGCAGGCAAAACCAAACAGATTTTCACCACAGCTTATCTGCAATGAGGAAGCATCAGCACAGAGGAGAATCAGGGAAGTCCAAAGCAAAAACAAAATTTCTCACAGAACCAAAACCACAAAGGATGAGGGCCAAACTACTCTACAAACTACACACACACACACACAGTTCAGCAGCAAGTTCATCACGTGTCCTAAGACATTGTCCAATCAGATGCGGTGAAGAACACTCGTCTTCCTGTTGACTTCCTTCTTCTACAAAAAATGGTAAGCTCGTCCAGTATTTATCATTTTATTTAATGTTGTCATTTATAATGCAGTTAAATTTCCGGACTATTTGGTCGCATTATGTATAAACGTAATAACCGATAATTTACCTCAAAGGAGCCGACGTTTAGTGCTGCTTCTGCTTAGCAGTCAGGCTAAGCTAGTAGCCTTCAATGATGGAGCTTTTTGAGCCTTCTAATAAGGAGTGAGTGTAATTACTGAACTTATGAATCTCTTTGTTGTAGCGATTCCGTTTCTGTGGCGATTTGGACTGCCCAGATTGGGTACTTGCAGAAATCAGCACTTTAGCAAAAATTGTAAGTAAAACACGTTCAGCCCCTCATAAATGAAGCAGTATTATGTTTCTGGCACCAGTGTATTGTTTTTTGTTTTTGTTTTTATAACGAGGGTGTTTTCTGCCCCATGTAACAGTCAAGTGTCAAGATGAAACTCCTTTGTGCTCAAGTGCTGAAGGATTTGCTTGGGGAGGGCATTGATGTAAGTTGTTGGTCATATTTCCACATATTCATATGTAGGCTGCACATTTCAAACACAGATATATCTATGGTGTATTTCTCTCTCTTCATTTTCAGTATGACAAAGTTGGAAAGCTTACTGCAGATGCAAAGTTTGGTAAGTGTTGCTTCAGGTTCTCAGAGAGATGCAACAATTGCTTTCATTGAAACAGACATAATATGACACTTTAAAAAAAAAAAAAAAAATTATAAAGTTA
>VUQJ01031320.1:19499-39971 GCA_015108635.1 Andinoacara biseriatus | reverse complement strand
GAACAGTGACATTGGCCTTTTCCTAATCGTGATCTTTTTTTTTTCTAAGAGGAAGTATACTACATTATTAAAATCATCACACATTATCCAAGCAGAGGCTCTTCTCTGAGTATTATTATATATTTAAGTCATTCGATCTTAAATCACTGTGAAATTTTAGCTCTACGAAAAGCATTCCACTGACCCACTTCAGGCATGGTTTTTCACAGTTTGATGTCTGAGACGGTGTTTGAATGTGAATATTTAAAAAACTATTAAAGACAAAAGCCTGAAATTTTCACTGGGCTCTATTATGTTAAATTTGAATCAGGAATTTTAATTTGGGAAAGATGCATCAAAAATTATCAGTGTATTGCCTAGTTAAAATACGGACAAAAATTTAAGCAGTCCTGTATTTGAGCACATACTAATTAAAAAAAAAACCCTTCACATTGCAAAAGACAACTAGTGACAATTTCTGAATGGTATGTAGCTGTGCGTTAGAATAATAGAAAATCAAGCATGTGGAATACTTTTTAACATGAAATTCTTAGTCACAAAAATGAAGAAAATGCTAATTTAATCCGGCTTTCATGCTGGGTCGAGCAACGATGACAAGTTGTACCACAGAAACTAAAAAAAATTTCTGAGCTTTCATTGTGTTGACACAGAAGTTGATGCTTGCTCACTGTGCCACTTTGTGGTTTATGGTGAAATGGCAGATGTGCATGTATGACTGGATAGAATGGGACGTCAAGGAAGTCGTCCAAATGTAGCAGGAGCACTAAAAGGGACCAGAGGTGCACAAGAAGATGCCTTCAGGGGGGACAGTGGTCAAATTCTTTATGAGCTTTTCATCCACCTGGTGTACGGAAAGTATTCAGACCCCATCAAATTTTTCACTCTTTTTTTCATTGCAGCCATTTGCTAAAATCAAAAAAATTCATTTTATTTCTCATTAATGTACACTCAGCACCCAATCGTGACAGAAAAAAAAACAGAAATGTAGAAATTTTTGCTAATTTATTAAAAAAGAAAACCTGAAATATCACATGGTCATAAGTATTCAGACCCTTTGCTGAGACACTCGTATTTAACATGCTGTCCATTTCTTCTGATCCTCCCTTGAGATGGCTCTACTCCTTCGTTGGAGTCTAGCTTTGTTTAATTAAACTGATTGGACTTGATTAGGAAATATAAGACCTCACAGTTCACCGTGCATGTCAGAGCAAATGAGAATCATGAGGTTGAAGGAACTGCTCAAGGAGCTCAGAGACAGAATTGTGGCAAGGCACAGATCTGGCCAAGGTTGCAAAAGAATTTTTGCAGCATTCAAGGTTCCTAAGAGCACAGTGGCCTTTATAATCCTTAAATGGAAGAAGTTTGGGACGACCAGAACTCTTCCTAGACCTGGCCATCCAGCCAAACTGAGCAATTGTGGGAGAATGTGCCTTGGTGAGAGAGGTAAAGAAGAACCCAAAGATCACTGTGGCTGAGCTCTAGAGATGCAGTAGGGAGATGGGAGAAAGTTCCACAAAGTCAACTATCACTGCAGCCCTCCACCAGTCGGGGCTTTATGGCAGGGCGGCCTGACGGAAGCCTCTCCTCAGTGCAAGACATATGAAAGCCCACATAGAGTTTGCCAAAAAAACACATGAAGGACTCACAGACTATGAGAAATAAGATTCTCTGGTCTGATGAGACCAAGATTGAACATTTTGGCGTTAATTCTAAGCAGTATGTGTGGAAAAAAAACAGGCACTGCTCATCACCTGCCCAATACAGACCCAGCAGTGAAACATGGTGGTGGCAACATCATGCTATAGGGCTATTTTTCAGCTGCAGGGACAAGACGACTGGCTGCAACTGAAGGAAAGATCAATGCGGCCAAGTACAGAGATATCCTGGAAGAAAACCTCTTCCAGAGTGCTCAGGACCTCAGACTGGGCCGAAGGTTCAGCTTCCAACAAGACAATGACCCCCAAGCACAGAGCTAAAATAACAAAGGAGTGGCTTCAGAACAACTCTGTGACCATTCTTGACTGGCCCAGCCAGAGCCCTGACCTAAACCCAATTGAACATCTCTGGAAAGACTTGAAAATGGCTGTCCACCAACGTTTACCATCCAGCCTGATGCAACTGGAGAGGATTTGCAAGGAAGAATGGCAGAGGATCCCCAAATCCAGGTGTGGAAAACTTGTTGCATCATTCCCAAGAAGACTCATGGCTGTACTAGCTCAAAAGATGCTTCTACTCAATACTGAGCAAAGAGCTCGAATACTTATGACCATGTGATATTTCAGTTTTTTTAAAATAAATTAGCAAAAATTGCTACATGTCTTTTTTGTTTTGTTTTGTTGTTTGGTTTTGTTTTTTTTTTTGTCAAGATGGGGTGCTGAGTGTACATTAATGGGAAATAAAATCAACTTTTTGATTTTAGCAAATGGAGAGAAAAAGAAAGAAGAGAAAGAAAAGTGGTTAAACAAAGAGTGAAAAATTTAAAGGGGTCTGAATACTTTCCGTACCTATTGTAGGTGGGATTAAGAAACTATGTTCACGCCTTGTATTTGCATCTAAAATGTACGGCAGTAGAAAAAGTTATGCGGCAGTACTAGACTGTTGTTGAACTTGTACTTAGAAATTTTTTCCACAGCTAATCTGTTTTTGTGTCATTAAACTGTCTTGCAGAGAGTGGAGACATCAAAGCTAGTTTGGCAGTGCTTAGCTTCATATTCTCCAGTGCAGCAAAGCACGATGTTGACAGTGAATCTCTGTCCAGTGAGCTACAGCAGCTTGGTCTGCCTAAAGGTAAGCCTTTGTGTTTGTGTCCTATTGTTGGTTTAAAAATAAATGCGCGGTCAATAGCTCGGCATGCGCAGATCTCTTTTCATTCCTGAGTTTTTGCCAAGTGTAAGGGCAGGCTGACTTTCAAACAAAAACATAGTCAACCAGTTTAATTTAACATTTAATATCCTGTAGAAGTGTCTCAACATGTCATGTGGGGCTAACGTGGAACAAGAGCAGCTTATGAGCAGTTTATGTTGCAGGATTTCTACATTTTAATATGAAATAGTTCCTAAAGTATAAGCACAGAAAAGTAATAGAGTAAGGATTTTAGAAAATTATTATAGAGATTATATCTCTCGGCTGGCCTGGGAACACCTTGGGGTCCCTCCAGATGAGCTGGTGGAGGTGGCTGGGGAGAGGAAAGCCTGGGCTTTTCTGCTTAGGCTGCTGTCGCCACAACCCGGCCCCGGAAAAGTGAAAGAAGATGGATGGATGAATATTTATTCTGATTTTGAACTAATCCCCTGAGGATGATGTTATAGGATGCCTCTAGCTAGTAGAAAGGTATATAAGGGATAATTTGTAACAAATGGATTTAGTATACAGAAAAAGATGCTGTGATGCGTTTCTACAATTTTATTTGTTTTATTTGTGTGTGTGTATGAATTTGTACTGATTTATTATCCATATTTTTTGTTATATATATCATGAATTGATTTGTGACTTGGTGAGTCAGACTGTTTCCCACTATTGGAGACAATAAACCTATTCAATTCTATTCTCTAAATCATGGCCTGTTGTATTGTTGATTTTATAAATGGACATTGAGATGCAGTACATCCTGTACTCAACCAGTATTTTACAAATATAGTAACGACACAATGCACAACAAGGACAGTACTGATTTGTAGAATGGGTGGTGCACTGCTGCGCCATGCTATTGTGTTAACACTTTTGCCTTGCATGTGAAAAATACCCTTTTCAAGGCTGGGAGGGGAGACAGATTTATCCTCAGTCAAAAGCTAGCAGACTTTCAGTGGTTCCTCCCTGGAAAAAATGATAGGGTTGTATCAGAAAGGACATCTGATGTAAAGTCTGTGTGACATCAAACAACCCATTTAGCAATAATGTGACTTTTGGTTCTTACATTATAAATAAAGTGAGAGAAGACTTTCTGCTTGCTTGAGATTGTATATTTTGTTTCAGAAATAGTGAAAAAAAAGGTCTTTTTTTATGTTATCAATATTAAATACTTCCAAGAATTTTGTGACTGTTACCTTTTGGTAATGCCGCCTTAGTGCTTTAGCTAATAATCAACTAAAACACTTTTAAGTCCTTTTTCTACTTAATATTTCAGAGCATGCTACCGGACTGTGCAAATCATATGAAGACAAGCATGCTGCACTACAGGAGAAACTAAGAGAGACAAGCCTGAGATGTAAGTGCTTTTGCCTTTTCTTTTTAACAAGGAAGACAGTTGATGATGATGCTGGGAAGCTAATGACTGAGCACTCACAATTCTGTGTAATTTCAGTGGGCCGGCTGGAAGCTGTATCCTGGCGAGTGGACTATATTTTGAGCTCTAGTGAATTAAAGGAAGTGAATGAACCAATAATTCACCTTAAACTGCAGAGGCAAGGAGCAGAATCGGGTGCCACAGAGACAACTGAGTTCTCCGTTTCTGCTGACAAGTTCAGAGTGTTGCTTGCTGGTGAGTTCAGCATCTTTTTAAATGTAGTTTCTCATTTCCCTTTACAAGCCCTTTTTATTTGCTGGACTCATGTTGTGATTTTTATCTCCATATTTTGACAGAGCTCAAACAAGCCCAGGCTATGATGAATTCACTACAATGAAGAATGGACCACAGGCAGCAATTTCTGGAAAGTGATGATGATAATAAACTGCCTGAAGTGCCATATTTAATACTTGTGCAGTATAATGTATTCTTTCTGAAAATTAAATCATTCCTTTTTTGATAAATATCAACTAATATTTAGTTTACTTTTCCTACCACTTTAGTAAAAATTGGTAGAAATGTTTCCAGATTGTATATGTTATTGAAGTGAAAATTATTATTAATTATTGTAAAAATAAATAAAATGTTTCAAATATTGCTCAGCACATGTGAATTATGTTGTTTTACCTCTGTATGCTTATCAATATATTTATATTTATTTTTAAAAAAGATAAAACTACAGATTCTCTTTTCCGGTTTTGCAGCGCCTACATTTCCCATCATGCACCGGCTCATTTGCTAGGAATACCACGTCTAGTACTTTGTTTTTGTCGTTTTAAGTTAATATTAGCTAGTGACTAAACAAAACAACATATACTTGAAAAATAAGTGAGAAATTGTAGATTATATGACAAGCGCGCAGTTTTCGCAATATTTTAATGACTGGCGCGCAGTGATTGCACAACTTGTTTTGTAACACCGCTGGTAACGCGTGTTGAAAGGTATTTGGTTAAATATTTACCTGCACATTGGTGCGGCACGAAGACATATCTGGTGCATAAAATTATAGGAGCAGAGAGTAACTCTGCAGGCTAAGCGCACGTAACCCCGCGATCCGTTTCCTGGTTTGGGTGAGTAAAGATGCATATTATTATTGACGCCTTGTTTGGTTTATGCAATGCACAAAACGGTATTTTAGCTCTGACTGGGTTACTAACATTCAGGACAACCCCGAGGCAAGATGTCGTCAGGTTTAGTCTGTTTCTGTTAAAACATTGAGGTTTGGGGGCGTGCATTGTTGTGCTTTCATGTCTGAAGTGATGTTAATTTGAAGAGCTGTATATAAACATTGACTATTCCCAGGTCATAATTTTAGACACACAAAAATGTAATTTTTTAGCCGTGGAAGTGATATTTTGTGACATAAGCTTTATCCTCTGGAAGTTGCAGCTCAGCTTCACTTGTTCAGCAACAATGCCTGAGGGACCAGAGCTCCACCTGGCCAGCCTGTATGTGAACACTGAGTGTGAAGGAGTGGTGTTCAGTGGCCCGGTCAGAAAGTCAGAGGTCAGCAAAAATCCTGATGTGCCCTTCACCTCTGAGGCCTATCGTATCACAGCCACTTCCAGAGGGAAGGAAGTGAAGCTGACGCTGACGCCCATAAAGAAAGATGAACCCAAACGGAGAATGAAAACAGGACAAGCAGACCAACCCATGGATATAGTCTTTCGTTTTGGGATGTCAGGCTATTTCCGCTTCACCAGAGAGGATGAGCTGCCGAAACATGCCCACCTGTGTTTTTATTCCACAGAGAAGCCCTGCAGAGTGCTGAGCTTTGTGGATACACGCAGGTTTGGCAGCTGGGAGCCCAATGGGACCTGGCAGCCTAACAGAGGTCCTTGTGTTTTGTTTGAGTACAAAAAATTCAGGTTAGTGATGCTGTCAGTCTTCTGCTCAATGAAATACAGTAGCACGGCCACACTGATCAGTACAAATGTTTTCAGGGAGAACGTTGTGTCAAACGTGTCTGACCGAGCCTTTGACAGACCCATCTGTGAAGTCCTGCTCAATCAAAAGTACTTCAACGGTATTGGAAACTACCTGAGGGCTGAGATCCTTTTCAGGTGATGTGTAAAGACAACATGACACATTTTATGGAATAGCATGTGGGGCGCACTCAAACTGACCTTATTAGACTTATTGCACAGGTAATAAGTACTGCGAGTGACGTGTTTCATCACTGATGAATGAATGCCGACTCTAGAAACAGTGCATTGCATTGCAGCACTGGAGCATTAAAAAACCTGTCAGCTGTTGAAAATCAGGAACCCTGGTATTGTTTTGCAATGGCAGATAACTCAAGATGAAGAATCACAGTCAGACACAGGTACCCTAAGTAATATTGCACTTAATGATTTTTCATGTGCCTGACGTGCATACAAAGGACAGAAGCACACTGCTAAAATAGATCTCACAAGAAATGACATTTTATTTCTGTAAAGTTTTATTCATGCGTACAAGGGGGTTTAATTTGTTGAAAATTCTCATGAAACCAAGTCTCAAATTACTTGTTTAATCAGTGTTGCTTCCTATCAGACATGATAGGAATGGCTTATTTTTGGAAGACCTTGTTAATTCACACACTTTTCTAACAAGAGTGTCTTGTTTCATAAAAGAATGGACCTTCAGTATTGCTTTTTTCCCTTTTTTTTTTTTAGGTCTAACATCCCTCCCTTTGTATCTGCCAGAGCTGTACTGGAAGGCCTTGAGTCAGATGATTCATGTGAAAATGAGAATCCTTTGAAAAAGGAGACAGACCCAAAGGTGAAAAGGCTTGGACAGAAATATGCATTTTCATATGAACTTACCAAACCCACCCTCTTTCTCACAGTGTCTCTTTATTCCCCTTAAAAGATGTCTGTAAATGCAAAAAAGAAACAGCTGAAGAACAAGATGAGTGACCTGCTCAGACTTTGTCATGCAGTACCTCTGGAAGTGGTGAACCTAGGTGGGTATAAAGTGTTTACACTGTAACCCACTCATGAGATGAATGCAATTGATCCTCTTTAATGATGCATAGTTTCTTAGGTGGGAAAGGATATGATCCTACAAAGAGAGAGTACTCTGACTTTGAAGCATGGCTGCAGTGTTACTGTGTGGATGGGATGAAATCTCTTCAGGATCATAATGGCAGAACTATATGGTTCAGAGTGAGTTAAAGGAAATGCTATGTAGCAAATCTGTGGCAGATGATTTTGTCACCCATACAAATGCCTGCTTTTCTAATTTCAGGGAGATCCAGGACCCATGGCACCAAAAAGTCAGTAACACTTGCATGAAGTTTAGCACTTCAGCTAAAATGTATCTGAAAATATGCGTTAACTATGGTATCAATGTTTTTTGAAGATTCAAAGTCACCTAAGGCAAAAAAGTGGGCAAAGAAAGACAACGATTGCACAGGCAAGAAAAAGGTGAGCGTGAATACTCCTTTGTTTGACCAATAGTGAGCTCCTCGGCCACATTACTGTGCAAAAGTCTCGAGCCACCTCTCATTTCTTCATAACTTGCTTCTAGAGAGTCATAATTTCTTGTAATGTTTTAAAGTGGTCATGAGCAATAGTTCTACAGGCTTCCTGGAGGTCTTTCAAAGTTTTTCTTTGGACTTTGGCTTTTTCACTCATTTTCAGTCCAGTCCCTGTACCAGACCGTTTTCAGTTTGTTTGCTTGTTTGTTAGTTAAGCTACTTAACACAAACCCATGAATCATATAAAAAACATAAAAAGGGGCACCTAAGGGACAAACTAGTGTTGTATCTACATGTAACAGACAATTTAGTAAATTTTAGTTTACCAAAGCCTCAACAGAAATGGTCTTGATAGACAGATGGCTGTCGAGAATTCTTAAAGAAAGGAAACAGGCACAAGAGGCTACTCCAAAGCAGGTCTTTATGGAGTGACTAATCCAAATTTGAAATTGTTGGTTCAAATTGTCATCAGTATGTACAGAGAGAGAGGTACAACAGTGAGTGTCTACATCAATCTGTAAAACTCATTGGAGGATCTGTCGTGGTTTGAGGATGCATTTCAGCCAGTGGTGTTGCAAATTTTGCCAAATTGATGGACTTATGAACGCAGAAATGTAGCATCAGATTTTAATCCACCATCTAATACCATCTGAGGTAGCACCTGATTGGCAGGAGTTTCTTTTTTTCAGCATGGCAATGATCCCGAACAGACTGCCAATGCAGTAAAAGCATCAAAGAAAAAATTTGATTGTCCTTCAAGAAGCCTGGAGAACGTTTCTTGAAGACTCTTAAAGAAATTACAGGAAAGCTTACATAAGAGAATTCCAACTGTCTTGAAAAATAAAGGTGGTCACAACAAATAGTGATTTTTTTTTAAATTTTTTATTTTTAAGCGCCAAAAAAATGTACAAGCCTTTTTTTTGCTGTACTAAATTTCCATGTGTGTTTATCATATTTCAATAAATCAGTGCACCCACTTCACTAACCAAAAATATAGAAATGAGGGGAGGCTCAAAACATTTGCACAATAGTGTGCAACTATCATCAGTTTCATTTCACCAGGTGGCCAAAAGTAAGCGTGAGAACAAAGTAAAGAAGACTCTGATCAAACAGGAATGTGTGACAAAATCGGCAAAGAAAGAAAAGGATGCACGTATGAAGGAAGCTGAATCAAAGAGAAGAAAACTTGCCAAGACGCACAAAGTAAACACATCACAGCGTGAAACGAGGTCAAATGCACGTAGGAGAAAGACCAGTAGTGTGGAGGCGACTGCAGGTGTGGCCATGAGTAAAAATAAAAATGTTTTATCTACTGGAGAAGAATGAAAACCTCTTTTTTTTATCTCACAGTCGTCCTTGTTGCAGGGTCACAGAGAAGAAGCATGAGAACGACCAGCTAAGATGGCAAAGAAAGAAGCACCACTGCATCACTGTTTTTATATTTTATACTACTGAATACGTTTTAAAATAAATTACTTTCTTCAAAACTTGTACAAAGTGTTTGAGTTGATTCAAAATAATCACATTACTTTCACAGGATTTAAAAAAAATACCATTATTATGAAGTATCCTCAAACTCGAAAGCACCCCTTTTCATTGTAATGATTAACTGTTTTGTAGTATCTAACCAAGGTGGATATCAGTCTTCTACTCCCCTAAGGCTGGGTGAAATCACGTTATCACACGATCAGTAAAAGCGACACAATCTGAAAGGGGCTGAAGTCCAGAGTGATTCCCTTTGCTGTAACCTGTAATGGGTGGCTGGAGTCTTGCCTTTCCAGGAGGTCACAACTGAAAGGAAAAGAGAGTTTTGTTCTTAGAAAACACAGGGGAAAAACAAAAACAAAACTGCAGAACTAAAATAAGCACTCACAGCCAAGCTTCCCTGACTGGAAGTGTGGTGCTCAGGGTTGCAGTCACGCTGCTCCCAAAAGACTCGTAAAGGCGGACCACAAGTGCCCCACCTTTGTCCTCTGCCTGTTATGGGAAATAATTAAAAACTTATCAAATCTAGCCCTTTGTTTATAGTAGCAGCAGTCAACAAGTTCTTACACAAAGTTCAAGGTGAAGTTGTAGAGTGTTTGTTACCTGCTTAACTGTCTCGAGTATGACAGCTTGAGAGCTAACAGAAAAGGCACTCCATGGCACAGTGTCAGGACTGCACCGGATTAACCTCAGAGGGAAATTGAGGTTGTAGGCACACTGGATGACAGCAGCTTCTTGAAAGGATCCTATACAAACAACACAATATTATTATGTCACACATACTTAACCAGAAACTGGATTAAAAAACAAACAAAACAAACAACCCAACTTTGTTTTCAAGATCACATCACAAAAAAAAAAAGGAAGAAAAACTTACCTGAGTGTGGCATGATTGCATATGTGAAGTGATGAGTCCCCATGTCAGCAGTGGCATCTGGAGCCTTAGGTGCTCTTAGTCTGAGTTAAAGGTATTTATGGTTAGACACAAGGATTAAAATATTATGCGCCTGAATTGTACTGTTTGTAGGAGTGTTGCAAATGAACAGTGGGAACCTCACAGGGACAGCGTCATTGTGTTCTTGTGTACAGAGTAGCCATATTTGCAGTCATTCAGCAGCGAGACCCCAAAATTGTACTCCGACAAGTCGGCCCATTTGTGACCCCAAACCTGAGGAAGAATGAACGGATTACACAAAACGTTCCAGGAGCAAAACTTTTGTAACAACAGTCACTGAAATACCTGTGAAAATCAGTGCATGTTAAGGTGTCGTACCTCAAATCGAGCCCAGTCCCACGAAGTGTTCCAGTGAGTGGGTCTCTGCAGGTGGCCAAACTGGATCTCATATGTAGCATTGGGGCTGCGCACTCGCACAGGAAATTCAACCTTGAGGAACTTGTGTGACTCTGCCCACTGAACCTGAAATTGGAAGACAGAAATGTATCTCACGTGTCTTGTATTTTGATAAGCAGAAAAATAAATCTTATATGCCTTAACGCCACATTTCAGAAACACTACATTGCACCTTTGTGTTGAACTTGATGTAAGGACACATGGCATCCATGACAATCTCCTGTGTGACTGTGCTTTTATCACTGATCCTCAGGGTGAAGCTGACACTGCCCCGAAGTCCACCTGAGGACACCACACGAACTGGCTGCACCACCTCCACCACTGGTTTCCTATTAAGTTTGTTTTGCTGTTAGTTTTATGATATTAATATCATTGATATCAACTGATGTGTTTCCATGCACCAAAACGTTAACAGCAATGACTAAAACCTTGTCTGGAGATGGTAGTCCATTACATCCCAAGCATCCCAGTACAGGGGGACATCATCAAACATGACAAACTGGTTCCCAAAGCAGCCGTCAGACATGCTTTCCCTGAAATCAACAAAGTGGTGAGAAGCACATTTATCCATTGTTGCAAATACAGTAATAGACCAAAATGCATCTTTTACATAGCTTACCTGTTTGCACTGATCAAATACAGTGACGCCAAAGTACCATTTTTATTTATGACTGTCTTCAAAAGTCCATTTTCCATGAGGACAGTATCATCAGCCTACAATTTTACACATTATACAGTTAACTAAATTACATGGCAAATTAGCTGAATTAATTAAATCATCTCTCCATGCACAGTACGCACCTGAACGGTAACAGAGACTGGAGTCACTGGCGGTGCATCTTCCACAGGAGACACGCCGATGCTGGAAGCTCTCACCAAAGCTATAGCGCCAAACGAAGAACAAAACATCAGATATCCAGTTTTATTTGGGAGGGGAACAATATAAATATTGTAAATATCCAACAAACCGAGGCCAGCTTTGTTAGATCCATCTTGAATCTGGATGACCTCCAGACGCTCCCAAGGCAGGGAATTGAACACGGCCACGGAGCTGCCGTTTGGCACCAAGGCTTCGCATGCCTTGCGCAGAAGTGCAGCACCAGCACTGCGGATATCTGAGACAGGATGTAAGAGAACTGTAAATCAAAATCACTATCATTTGATTGGACAGCTGTACCTAAAAGCTGTAAAAACAGTACCTTCGTAATATTTCAGAGCATCCTCCACCACCAACTCTATACAGCTGCCAGGAATCACATCATGAAACTGGTTTAGAAGAAGGAGCCTACAAGAGGAAATTCACAAAACATTTTTAATCTGTTAAAAAAATCAAAAACAAAAGAAAACTTGTTTGGTCAAATAAACGGTTGTATTTGAACCTCCAGAGCTCCTGCAGTTTCTCTGCAGGGTACCGAAAGGCCTTGTCAAGGACCAGTGCCAAGCTGCTGGCCGTCTCAATATCATGAAGCAGCGTCTCACACTGGCGGTTTCCTCGTTTTATCTGTAGCCGACAAAGGAAGCAGGTGAATAACTTTACACATAATACCTAATAGATTGTAGCATATTTATTTAGCTAGACAAGGTTGAAACGTTACATTTTCTATGGTGTTACTGCTAATAATACCGGTAATAGTACATAATTTCCTGCATATAAACTTCTATATCTTATTTAGCTTCTCTATCCTAATTGATTTGCATTTTTAAAACCATTTCTTATATTTATCAATCATGACTATTTAGTGATCTATGGAGCTTCTCATGTACCTATAAAAAGCATGTCTGGTGTACCTATGTTAGTGGCTTTTGATGAAAAAAAAACAATCTGTATTTATATATTGTTTTATTACACATGGTTATTCCCTCTTTTCCATGGTGCCCCACACTACCTGTGCCTGTGTGGTGTACGTTCCATTGTGCATCTCCAGGAAGAGCTCTCCAGTCCACGTGCACAGCAGAGCTGAGTCAGCCTGCAGCTGAGTGAAAAGCTTGTGGGGAGTGGACATCTGGACCCTGGGAAAATGGTGGGAAGTGAGCTATGACATCTCTGGCTAAGCTTTTGTTGTTCATTATGACGCAAAGGTGATTCTATTGACTAGTATTGTTAAATACCACATTGACATCACTAGACATAACTCATATCCTTTGGAAGCTTGACTCAATATGCTTTACAGACCCTCACGCTCCTTTAAAACCATATGGAAATCACAAAGGAAGAGCTATGACTAAATTATACAATGGGAAGTGTGTCTGAATAATTCTGGGCTTGGTGATGAGTTATTGTGGGGCACTCAAACTGACTTAGGAAGTCCATTTGTATCCTCAACAAGGCGCAGTCTGTCTAGCATCAGCTGTGTGGGTCCACCGCCACCATCGCCAAAACCAAAGAGTGCCGCGCTGTGGTTGGCTCTTCCCTTGTCTTTGTTATTTTTCACTGTTTTTAGGAGCTGTGGGCAGTGAAAAAAAATGCAAATAAATTGAAGCTTTATGAGAGCAGTAAATCCTTGATTCACAGACACAACATTCACCATGTTGTGGGTGCTTTAATCTAAACTCACGTCTTCGATCTTGCCCATCATTCCGTAGGAGTTTCCAGGTGGGAAGTGAGTTAAAACTTTGGAGCCATCCAAGCCCTCCCAGAAAAATGTGTTGTGCTTTGGGAAAGAGAAATGAAAACTGAAAAAAGAAAAAAATGAGCTGTTTTTACAGCCTGTGGGAGCTATGCACTTACAGGAAAGGTGTTGACCAAATTCCAGCTTAGTTTCTGTGTCAAAAAGCTGGAAATGCCACAGCCCTGCATTATTTGCGGAAGTTGGGCAGAGTAACCAAATGTATCAGGAAGCCAGAACTGGAGGACACAAAGAATCAAATCAGATCAAAAAGTCTCAACAGATGTAGCTGACAGAGAGATTAACTCAGGTTATGTGTTTTATGAGTTCCTACCTCTTTGCATTGCATCCCAAACTCTTTGTTAAAGAAGCGCTGGCCCTCCAGGAACTGCCGGACCATGGACTCACCTGAAGGCAGATTTCCATCCTAACAGGGAATTATCTCACAATGAAAGCAGGCCCAACAATGCAGTTCAATTCACACTATATATATTTTGCAATTTATTTTTAAGCTTGAGGTTACCATTTCCACCCATGTCCCTCCAACTGGAATGAATTGGCCTTTCTTCACATACTGCTGAATTAAGGAGAAGAGTCCTGGGTACCAGCTCTTTACCCACTCGAACTGCTGGGCCTGCATCAAAAGCAGAACAGTCAAAACTGGAGGGGAATGCTCAGATTTTCAGAAACATTATGAGACATATAAAGCTATATTAGTGTGAAATTACCTGAGAGCAAGCAAAGACAAACTCTGGGTTCTTCTCCATCAAACGGATCACTGTCACCCAACTTCGGCCACATTTGCGTATGGTCTCCTCATAGGGCCACAGCCAGGCTGTTGGTAAGAATTGTAATTATGAACTTATCTTACAAACAAAACACTGATGGACAATTTTTCCCTAAAGGTTTTCTTTTCATTTCTCAAATGTTAAATGTTCCATGAATGCTTCCATTTGACTGACTGTGGGTATTCTCCTTCTCTGCCTGAAGATGGAGCTGTTCATCTTTCCCTGTGGGTTTCCCCAGTATGGTGAGTTTCAGGGGACAGCTGATGACTGGGCAAAAGGCTGATGATAAAGCTTCCTTTAGCTGCTCCCTTATTCACAAATGATCACCACAGCAGGCGAATCAATTTTTATGCTGGAAATCCTTCCTGAGAACAAAAAATCCTTCCTGACTCAACCTTCCCAGGGATTTTTGTATACTCCGGGTCTCAAATAAGGGATCTTTCATGTGCTAATCAAAAGTGTTCCTCTTCTGTATTTAACACCTCCCTCCTGGTTCCCAACAAGACCCCGGCTACAGCGGAACAGTCAAGTTTTTTTTTTAGAAAGATTCCTAACTTAGTAAGCTGACCCGGAAGCATCCACATGGCAGTTATAACAGTAATACTAATAGTAATCATATAATCATAATAATTTGTAGAAGCAAATGTTTTGGAGCTCGCTTTCATAATATTTTCCATCAAAGTCAAGGTAAAGAAGGTTTTTTTTTTTGTTTATTATTTTGGCAATGTGCACCCTGAAAATTTCTGCCTTTATTAAATAATAATTCAACTCTGCTTTGGAATGCAACTTTTCAATGGCACTAGTGGTGATCTTTGGAAAAGATGTGGGAAAAGACAGAGTTGTTTTTTTCTGGTCAGGTGGACTAGACTAGCAGCTTTATAGGAAATCTGCCTAAATAGGAAATTATATAAATAAGATGGAGACTGAGGTCTACTTAATTTTAAAAAACAAAACAAAAACATTCATACCTGAGTCTATGTGGCAGTGACCAATTGCATGGACAGTATGTTGGCCGTCTCCGTTCCGCTGGCTGAAGAAGGTGTTTGCCAGATTATGTACTTGAGCAAAAGAGCTGGGGTCACAGGGGTCACAGCGGTTCACCATCTCATTGACAGTATAGAGTGCCTGGTAGCCTCGCTGCTCTTCCTCTCCAAGCTCCTGAGAAGGAGAATACAGAATGTCATACTCGCTTTTTGTTTTTTTTTAAATAAAGTAATGCATCATTATGCACTATTTTTGGCTGATTGTACCTTTACAATGTCCACAAGCATCTCAAAGTCTGTCAGCAGTACCCTTACATCCCTATTGAATATAACAAGTGCTGCTTTCTGTACGGAAAACTTCCGGTTTGGATCTGGAGCTGCAATCATAGACCCTTGACCAGCTCCAAAAAGGCCATTACAGGCCATTTCCACATACAGGGTGAGACTAAACAGAGACAGAAATATGTGTAAATTTTGGTTTAAAGCTGTCTAAAAGCTGTGGTTGCCGCTGATTCAGCAAAATAATCACGTCAACTCACCTGTGAGGCTCCTCATCTGTCAGACAGTCAGACAGAATGTAGCTCGTCTTTTCACCCTCATTAGTCAGGCCCTGCAAATCAAAACAGTATGGAAAGGACTAAGCACAAGATTTACACACATTAACAAAGGATTTAAATAAAACTGCTGCTGCATTACCTGAACAGGCTGCCCGTCTCTCCAAACCATTGCTTCTCCATCACTTTCCCACAGAAGATGAACTTCTTTCCCTCTCCAGGACTCTGGGATTTTTAGAGCGACTTTAAACCAACAAGTCCACCACCTTCAACAAACACCGTGATTGGATTAGTGCCAAGATCACAGGGAGTGTACTAATAAATAATAATAAAATAATAAAATCTGTTAATATTACTTACGTTGGTCCAAAGGTGTTGCCAACTTCATACGGGTCAAAGTTCTGTTTGGAAGCTTCTGCGAATGTGATCCGTTCATGGGAGAGGAAAAAGCCAATCGATTCCAGGGGACAAGAGTCTCCATAAAGCCTGCAGAGATCAAATCATTTTAAAAGTTCATTTAAATGCAAATTCATTTATATAAATCCATAATCATAATCTCCATTTTTATGTCGGACTTTAAAATACCTTCAATTTCAGACTCTAAAATCAGGAAGGCCATTTCTTTTTGGCAAAATCATATTTCAACCTTTCATTATAGGGAAAGTGTATTAAAGATGACTGCATTCACCTTCACGGATGTTGTACTCCTGTGCTTGCTGCTTAATGCAATGCTGTCTGCAATATTTATTCTATGTATGCTTTCCCTGCTGCCACAAGTTAAAATGTATCCAGTGAAAAAGAGGTCGCTGACGGTTTATAGATCACTGCATCCTACTGACAACCATCTAGAAAATAACTCCCTGTAGATACAGTGGTTCAAATATATATTTACCCCCCAGTTTGTTCTTACAAACCCATGCAAACATACAGTACTTTGAACAGCGTCGCACACAAAGTAACAACTGTAGCTCTGCTGTAGAAACTCCATCACTAAGTTCAGTTTATCCACATCAGTGCAGCTGCATGAATGAAACCTTACCGTCCTCTCAGGTTGCAGTCTGTGAAATAAACATCCGAGACAAATTTCTCTGCTCTCTCGAGGAGAGTGCGCCTATTCTTCAGCACAGGCAGGTGATACATCACGAAACGAAGACCCAAAGACCGGCAGACTTGCAGGTGAGGTAAAAAAACAACAACAGTTCGAATAGCTGGACTTTGAAATGTGGAAGTCAGCTTCATACAAGACACCGGAAGTACAAACGAAAAAGAAAAAAAAAAGCGTTTGTTAGTGCACTTGAAGGAATTAGCTGCTAGATGGCAGTATTGTCCAAGAACTGGTAACAACGTACACACGCGTTCAGACGGGCTCTGTGTGTCTATAGTAGCTTGTTTCCGCCACTTAAAATAAAACAAACCAAAAAAAATTTTTTTGGATTAAATTGAATAAAAAAAATTGCAATCCATTGGTAAAATCTGTATCAAAATTTGAGTTCAGGCATCTTAAATTTTGAGTTAGGTATTTAAAAACTCCAATTGGTAACCCCAGATTTTGAGATAATAGCACGAAATTTCGATTTAGCTTTACTTAAAAATTATTATTATTATTACTTCTCAGTGCAGGAAAGAATCTTCCATAATGTGCCAGGGAGATAACGTGTATTAAAAGGAGACAAAATGTAATGAGACTGATCATATTTGAACATTTTTAATGTTCAATTTTGTGCGACATCAGTTACCTATATTTCTTTTACACAAAGAAAAGCTCTACAAATTATTATAACATAAATATAATTTACAAAGCAAATACATATTGACACATGGAATGGCACACTTCTTTAAAAAAAAAATGGAAAAAGTGAAATGTGACCACAAGCAGCAAAGAGCAGGCAAAATAAATAAATAACAATAAAAAAAAAGAAATGACATACCAAGGTAGTACTTTACTGTGATGAAACAAGTCACCTCATGCCTATTTTGCTTTCATTTTTTACTTGCTCCACACAGGCCTTTAAATCAGTCTAAACTACCTAAAGTCTTGCATTAGAGTAAGTGTCACATTATGTGCAATAAACATGTAAATGATTATTGCACAGAAGGTAAAAACGGGTGTAACAATTCAGTGCATACCTTCATTTCTAGGCCGCAGTTTTGCTCCAACCCTTTTTGACCTAAAGGCCTGGTCTTGTTCGTTATTCTGATATGATTTACAGTTCATTCATCACCTCCGCACATTACAGCTTTCACTAGACAAGCATGCTTTAACCTGGGATTAACAGCTCCACATGGATATTACTTTGCAGGAAGATGGAACTGGTTACACCCTTAAAATACACAGAACAATAATTCATCTAAAAATTATACAGAAAAAATGGCATGAAGACAATAAAATGGCTAAGGGAAACCTGCTGGGGATGACAAGATGATATAACTTTCCAGCAGTCCTGTGGTTAACTGGACAGGCTGCAGTCTAACTAAGAGGCTGTTAAGAGTGCTGGGGAGTTAGTCTTGTGATCTGACTGGCAGACCAGGGTTAGGGGTCAGCCCACACATGCCATGAAAACACAAAAGCCTTTTTTTCTCGACACTATTCACAATGAAGTAGCTGTGTTTGAATGGAGCTAAGCACCCTTTTATTATAAAATCCATAAAACAACTCTAAGTGCAGGGTTGATGGAATTGTGGTATAGCCCATCCCTCTAGGGCCATCCTATCATCACAGATGTCTGTCAACTCCTATCCCCCTATTGTTTGAACTGTGGTTGGGCTTTCCATCATGCTGGGACAGCCCTAGGAAATGGGTGCCATGATCTGACTTGACCTGAGATTTTCACCAGTTCAGCTCTTGGCCCTTGCCTGGAAGACTCTGTGTGAAGCTCTCCTTAGGAAACACACCACATCATGTTAAATAAAGGGGAATTAGAGAGGACAGCTGTTACTCTTGCTCTTAGGAAGCACACAGTTTAAATCAGACAGCATGAAGGCCTACCATGTTCTGCCTGCCACAACACAGTAAATGGAATCCAGACTGTGGCTTGAGAAAAAAATAAGTGCTTCCCAAAAACCTTAGAGCCACATGCAAACGTAAGCATGTGATGTGATTAGACCTTGCATGGTTTTATAAATGTCCAAAGTGACCCATGGGGCAAAAAAAGAAGAAGAAGAAAATGTAGTGATGCAAAGGGACAAAAGTCTCAAGGACTTGTTGAAGTTTCTTTGAGTTCCTTTCAATTGTGATTCAGAACAATGAGTCACACTCTTGAGCCATACTCGTCCTTGTCTCCTGTGTTGTATCCAACGTGTGTGCCTTTGTCTCGTTCATCAGCAGCTCTAAAAAAAAGAAAAAAAAAGAAAAACCTTTTGTATTCATACAAATGGATACATTTTGTAAACTTCAATACCTTCATTGGTTTATTTCATTGCTGTCGCTTGATGATGTTGACTTTGCTTTTAAGATGATATTTATTTACTTCCATAACATATGACCAAGATGCTGTGCAAGCAGTTATAATCTAAGGATTTTCTTTTTTCTCCCAAACTGTCAAGTTGTTAAACTTTTTCCACTGTAACTGCTTATTCTTCTCAGTCAGTTGGTTAACCAGCTATAAACAGAGAATTGTTGAGGGTGATCCTTTGCATTAAAGAAACACAGCTATAGTTAGGAATGAAGTGCAAGAAATCATGACGGGAGCATTTAAACACAGAGGCAACATTAGACATTGTTTAATTCCTTCTACAAACAAATTTGGAATTGGACTGTCGCACAGCTTTTCATCTCCAAAAGCAGAGTATGTATTTATGTATTTTTGGAGGCATGGTTAGCACTGCTGTCTCACAGGAAGGAGGCTCTGGGTTTGAATCTACTGGCTGGTTGCACCCTGTGAAGCTCGCATGCTGTCCCTGTAAAGCTGTGGCTTTCCTCCAGGTACTCTGGTATTACCTCCACAGTTCAACAGTTATGTGTCATAGATTAACTGGTGGTTTGAGGTATACAAGGTGATTAAAAGTCCATAAAATAAAGTTCTGTGTGAATATCTGGGTAAAAATGACTTTAAGTGCTTTGAGCAGTCAGTAAGACCAGAAAAGTGCTATAGCTACGCCAGTCCATTTCCATGTTGGTATCCACTGAGATATCCTCTGGATATTGCTAACATGTCCTTATGTATTGAACCTAATATTTTTTTCCAGTGTGTGTATAGTACTTGTTTTTAATGTGCAAAAAGTTATAAGTTACTACTTTTTAAAAAAAATTGTTTTCCCAAGTTATTTCCCAATAGGTCATTCTCATGTATTTGTAACTATGTATCACAAAAAAATGCCTCCAAGTCACAAAGTTAGTTAACCCCACAAAATACTCTCTGGAGTCCTATTAGTTGTTTATAGAAAACCATAACTACACAAAATTGGTTTATGATTCATGTGGTATTGCATGCCAATGAGTGACTAAGAGCAGCACAAGTGAGCGAACACATCCCCATCCCCCCTTAAAAAGCCATCTAATGAGGCTTTTAAATGCCACGTGTGGGTCAATGAAAGGAACCGTTTTCTAAAAAAAAATACTCTGCAATTTCAATTTTATATAGTACTGTGCACACGCAGGCTCTAAAATCAGCCACAGAAAGGGCAATAAAAAGATTGGTAGATTCAGATATCCAGACATCCACAAAAAGTGTGGGACAAACCAGGTTTGAGCATCCTGACAAGCTGATGTCAATAATGGAAATAATCAAGCTGATTTGATGTGGTTCTGTTGAAAAACAAACCTTATACAGCAAGTTGTGAAGAAAGAGATTTTAACAGATCACAGTCCCTTTTATTGATTTGACCTTTTACTTACCTTTTGTGTCTTAATATGCAGCACATCAAGGTGACAATGAAAACAAGTCCCAGTGCGCTGCTCACCAGTATGGGAACCAGTAAACCTGGAGAGCATGGCGCAACAGAAGCAGTAAGGGTCATCTAA